>JAJIYU010003833.1:0-25977 GCA_030144865.1 Tinospora cordifolia
TATATATATATATATATATATATATATATATATATATATATATATATATATATATATATATATAATATATTATATATAAAAATATACATTTAATATACATATTATATACTAATAATATACAATTTTCTATTGTTCACAGCACCGGAGAAAATTGTTGTTGTTGTTCGTCGGAGTGGTACTCGCCGAAATATTAGTTGGAGTGGTGCTCGCCGGACCGTTATTGTTGCTTGCCGGAATGCCGGCCGGAGTGGTGTTTGCCAGCCGGAATGGTGCTCGCTGGACTTTGTTTTCGTCGGCTGGAGTTGTGTCCACCGGATCGTTGTTTGCCGGTTGGAGTAGTACTCGCCGAACTGTTGTGATTCGCCAGTGGACTATTATATTTCTTTTGATATTTTTGTAATTAATATTTTAATATTTATATAAAGTTAAAATACTCGATATTATTGTAATATATTTTATAATATTATATAGAAATGTAAAAAGCCCAAAAAAAAAACATTATGTCAGTGAATACATGTTAATAAACAATATACTAGTTAAAGATGTGGGTAGGAGCGTCTGACATCATAAAGAATGCCTTAAATACACACTTTTTAATTATTATTATTATTATTATTCAACACTAAAATATTTTTCAATGCTATATTTAACGCGAATGCAATATTATATAAAATTTAAAGATGGACTGGTACGTGAATAATGAAAGAAAGATTAAACAAACTTTCGTTTGTTGTTGTATTAAATTAAAGAAGGGTAGGTCTAAACGTCTTCCCCGTCTTCTCACACTCAGTCGTTGGTGCGCTTGGCTTGGATCTCTCTCAGAAACTTTTTGTTTTGAATTTCTACGATTATCGATCGAGGCAGCGGAAAATGAAACCGTTGGGATGGTGGTTAATGTTAGTTGGTTCGCTTCGGTTGGCTTCGGTTTGGTTCGGTTTCTTCGATATATGGGCCCTCAGGATCGCTGTCTTCTCCAACACCACCAGTAATGTCTTCGACCTTTCCTTTCATCTCTTTGGAGATTTTGAGCTACCGATCACAATGAGAACAGAAATGGTAGATTTAGGTTTTCTTTCAGGAACAAAGACGGGAGGAAAAAATAGTCTTAAGTTTTTTATTAGTACAAGCTCATCTAAAAGTTTGTTTGCAGCTCTAATTGGAATAATTATGCTTATTGATGGTTCATTACGTACTGATCTGACTTGTGATTTGTGGAATTTCTGTGGTTATCAGATGCAGAAAACTTTTCTAAGTTCTGTTCTGTTTTGTTTCTCTAATTGTAATGTTGTTGCAATTATAGTGACTGAAGTGCATGGAAGGACATTCGGAGTTTGGACGCTTCTGACCTGCACGCTTTGCTTTCTTTGTGCATTTAATCTTGAAAACAAGGCACTCTACACTGCAACAATTTTATCTTTCGTCTACGCTTTTGGCCATTTCTTGACAGAATACTTCATTTATGGTACAATGGCCATTGCAAACCTGACAACTGTGAGCATCTTTGCTGGTAAATACACTTGCCACTGTCATTTGTGGTCATTTATGCTCAATTTCTTCTGGTGCTTAGTTTGACTATCTATAAATCCCAATGGTATGAACATGAAACATCGTTGAGAAACTTGCAAGAGTACTTGCATGTTTAGGCCTTTTTGATTGTGTTGGTGAGAATTTTATTCTATGTTCATGGAATTAAATTAAAGATATTTGTCACTTTGTGCAGGATGCTTTGTTTTTTTTTTTTTAAATCACGTAGTACAGATGATCACTTAGTTCATTTCCCCTTGCAAATGGATGGTTTTGCTACTTTTTAAACAACATGAGCTTGATCAACAAGGAAGGATATTTTTAATAACTAGCCAAGTTTTTGGTCTTCTTTCCTCGTATAAGTTGATCAACATGAAATAGCCTGGAGAAACTACAAAAACTTCATAATTCACCATTTCTACTTTTCATCTTGAGGCCTTTGACAATCTTGCCTCATTTTTCTATGTACAAGTTTCTATGGTTGTTTTTCTACATCTTGCCTTTCATGTTTTAATTTAATGTTCTGCATCCCTTCTGCCTTCACTTCTTTTCAATGTTTAAATGGAATGCAAGGTTTATGACTACAGCTCAGTTTGACAAACCTCATTGATTCTCCAATTACTTGATGCTTGTCAAAATATACAAATCTCATAAGGTCTTGTGCCTGTCAGCAACTCGCTGTAATGATATAGGTAGGAAGTTTCGTCTCAGGAAGAGTTAGAACGACATGGACAGAGATAATTAAGAAACATGTTGCTTCTTGTAATATTATGCCAACTTAGCCTTTGATATGGTGGATAAAGAAAGTGGATTCATGTAGTCAATACTTGTAGTTGGTGGAAAGGCTTTGCTTAGTCAAGTTGAATTGAGTATAGACTCATGTGCCTTACCTATTGAGGGTTTAAAAGTAAGTTGCCTTTTGGATTGGAGTTATGCTCAGTGAGAAAGTTTCCTGTAATTTAGAATAAATTGATAGAAGCAAGAGAAACAAAATCATGGAACAGTGGGAGGAATTAATATTACAATTCAAGGAATAATTTGTACGCCCTAAGTGAAGGACCAAATATTCTTCCTGATTTTTTTCCACATTTTTGTTGTGTTTGAAAAGAGAAGTTTGGTTAGAATAGTAGCATATTCATTCTTGCTTCAAAACATTCTTTGATGATCCTTGTTTTATTTTGCTTATGTCCACGTGATCACAAGGGATTGTAAGATGCTTCACAGATGGCAGTACCTTGTATTGGATAATTGAATCATTAATTCATTTTTCCTAATTTTTTATTCTAATTATTAGTTATATTATAAGCTAACTACTTTTGACATACTATTAGATAAATAGCACAAAAGTTTCTTGTCCGTGAGAAACGACTATCATTCTTTTCACCTTTTTTTGTGGATAATTTGTTGTATATGTGTACTTTTACTAGCAAGTTAAGTGGAACAAATGTTTATTTCATCTTTTTGCTATTAGTATCAACTTCTGGAGTTGCATGCAGTGCACCTTATGATCATCTAAGCCATGAAACATTATTTCCCTAATTACGAAGCCTAGGTGTAAAGAAAATATGAAATCTCAAGTTTAACTTTTCATAAGAGAATATTATTTCTAAATTGATGACTGTGGGAGCAATATGTTTGGCAAGAGACAGAGGAGAAGAGGAACAAAGAGTTTCTTCTTACTCTGCTTGGAAGCAGAGATGCAAGGCCTATAGTTATGACTTATGTGTCGCATTAAAAAGTTGGAGGTGGATGTGAGATCCTTTTAAAAAGAAAATGGAGAAAATTACATAAGCATTCTTAAGAATTAAAGGGCAGTGTTTAAACTAGTACTATTGACATTGTCAACTATTGTAAGTTGGCACTTGGCACAGGTTATGTGGACACCTTTGCGCTTTACATAGATACTTCGTTGTATCTACCTAGACTGCCTCTCACCTGTTCATGGATGATCTCCCTATTAGATGAGCTTTTGATTTACATGAACTTCAATGTAAGCTTAAACGATTCTACTTCAAGTAGTATCTATGAGGCATTTTTGGAGCTTTTGTATTAGAAAAAGTGTCATTAAGGGCGCAAAGCACACTCAAGGCAAGGAACCACTCCGTCGCCTGAGGCGCAAGGCACAAGGTGAGGCGCATGTGCCATTGACATGAGGTGCAAAAACTCAAAAATATAGTTTTATAGTTTTAATATTATTCAATGAACCACAAATTCCAAAGATAACCAAACTAGACATAAGTCATAGAGCAAGTTAACAATTCAGTGATTTATAACGCATACTCTCTAAAACTCATCAATAATCTATTTTTTTTTTTTCATCTGTAGAAATTCCATGAAATAGAAAAAAGGAAGAGGAGGAAAATGGGGAGGATGGGATGGAGGTTGCTGCAGCTGCTACTTTTTTCTTTCCCTTCCTCCTCCCACTCCTCTTTTGGGATGGGTGAAGAAGCAACAAAACTTGTTGCTTGCTTCTACCTCCTTCTTGTTGTTGCATTTCTAGCAAACAAAATGAATGAACGTTGCTCTTTTGTCTTAAGATTAGGGTAAGTAAGCAAATATGTTTCATTTTTGTATTTTAAGATGCAATAATATGATTGTCAGATCTATAATATTATTATTATTGACTAAAATAAAAAACCAAATTAATCAAATAATTTAAAAATTAAAAACAAGAAATATCAATGAGGCGCACCAAGGAGCCACAAGGCGTGCACCTCAGTTATGTGCCTAGACCTGGAGTATTTCCAGGCACACGGGCAATGCCTCACATGTGCCATTTGTGCCTTAATCATACTGATTAGAATGTTATCCTTTTAAATTGTTTAGGTTTTCTGATAATTAGGATCTATGCATTAAACTTGTTCAACTGGTCAAGAAGATACTTCTAATAGGTTTCTTTAGTGGTCATTCCAAAATTTGCTTGTGCTATAATCAAGTTTTGCACGATCAAAATGTTAGGCTGGATTTGGCATAGAAGTTTAGATGATTTTTCCATTTTTAGGAACAAAAAAGTTTAAAAAGACAAAGAATCCACGTTTGGTTGGAGAAAATCTTGTATAGTTTCTTTGATAAAATTTTGAAAAATAAGCGATATTCAGAAAACAATTGATCTCCATTGTTAGAAGTTATTTCTCAATGTTGTTTCAAGCGCAATCTTATTCTTCTCGGCCAACATCTATTTCTATTTGCTTTAATGGCATGTAAATCCAAGTTTCTATGTTTGTTGAAGGTAATATTTCATTTTATTGAATCATCTAGACTTTCATTTTGTTTATTCAATAGCATGAGGGAGATAGTGGGCAAGTACTATAGTGGACTTTTCTAGTAGAGCTGGGTGATAATTCGAGACTGGAGGTAACCAGGAAGTTCTATTGGGGGATTTTATATATATGTATGTATCTAAATGCATACTCAGCTCAACTCAAATAAGCCTTTTCCCAATTACATGGGTTGGATGTGTGTCTATGTATATACACATGGGATATGTATATCATATTTTGAAGATTCTTTCACTTAATAATAGTCTATGAAAGGGCTTCTATATTTCCAGCTTGAAGAGATGTTGTTGGACTCTATCATACCTTATTGGGGATGTACTTGAAGAAGAGAGATGGATTACACTTCCTTGGGGCGCATTGGTTTGAGGTGGGGCGCTTGACCCCAATGTGTGTTGTGGGATGGTGCAAAGAAAATTTATGCCATTTTGAGCTAGGTGAGCCTGGATAGTTTATTGATTGGGCCCAGATAGCAAATGAATTTTTTGACGTGAATTTGAACTCATGTCACTTGTCACCAATGTGGTTTCTTGTCTCCAAAGCCCAAACACTTCAATTTCTCCAATGCCCAAACTTGGTCATTTGTTTGAATGTGACGTGGAACAAGTAGTGACTTGCTTTGTAGTTGGAGTTATCAAGTAGTGAAAAAATTGAATGGATAATCAATTGGTGCTTTTTAATGCTTTTTAGGAATAGCTTTACACATGTGAATATGGATTAGGGAAATGATAATGAAGTTTCGGTGATGAACATATGGTGTGTGGTAGTTGAAAGTGTGGCTTGTATATACAACCAAAAAAAAAAATCATGATTTTGTGGTTGTTCAGAAGAAATGCTTGGCCTGGTGTTTGGAAAAGTGATAGCAGTGCTCCAATAGGGGACTCTTTGCTCTTTGGAGTGAAGGTTGTGTTTCGTGAGCAATAACTGCTACACTGTCACTTACTGTCTCTCTCTCTCTCTCTTGTTTCAAATAAATAATCTTGAGCAGCACTGAAGTAATGCATCATATAATTGTCAACACTATCTATGCTTCTTTTCCAAACATTAAAAAGTTAGCAAGAGATTCTGATAACCAGAGCTTCTATATATTTTTTCTGTTTATTATTATTATTGTTATTATTATTATTATTATTATTATTATTATTATTATTTTGTGTCTAGACCAAGACTTTCATTCGTCTGAAAATTTTATATATTGTACAAAAATGCTTTCTTTGCAGGTGCAATTATCGTACTATGCTTGAATAATTTAACCAAATGATACTGTTGCAGCTTGAATAATTTAACCAAATGATACTGTTGCATATGGTTTCTCACACATACTTAAGCTCTCTCAAGTCCTGACTCCTGATTCCTTTTCTGTTTTTTGGGGTTAGAATGGGGTTTGACTTTACAAGCAATTCAATACCTCTGTTTGTGATCATTTAGTGATAATAGTGCATCTTAAATACCCAATATAATATTTAGATTACCAAAATTTCAGTTGTTTTGTTGCAATTCTATATTGAACCATCACCTGTATCTATTTTTCCCCACTCTTTGAACGTTCAGAGCTCCTTGTTGCAGTCAGATTGTGCCATCTTGAGTTCCTTGACACACTGGACATACATATCTGTTGAGCTGTCTGCATGAACCATGTGCTGTGCCCTTTATTTTACTTTTTGGCTTGTGCATTGTTTTGATCAGGCACATCGATAATATGGATGCTGCTGCAGTGGGGTAGACATGGAGGCCAAGCAACATTGAAAGTGGATTGAAAAGCTCGGAGCTTTCTCTTTCTTCTGCTTGCTAATTTAGGCAACTTGATTTGAGAGTTACATTTGTAGGTCTCGTTTCCTTGTCAATGAAACCTTCTTTATTTCTTTGCCCAAGTGCTGGGTTTTTTGATTAATATTCTATGTTTCATTAATCATGGCAAAACATAAAAAGGAAAACGAAAATCAAGGTTTTACCTTGCTTTCTAACTAATTAATTGTCATATGGAAAATTGGCATTCTGCTCTAATGACGCTTTATACCAGCCAATCATTTAGTGAGATAGAGACCAGTACATGAGAATTCTTAGAGATGTTAGCTGGAAAAATATTAGTAATCGAATTTATTGGAGTTCCACAAAAAGAAATAAAAAATAAAAAAATCCAATATTGGTAAATTGAGAATATAGATGAATCACTGGAAAATTGAAGTTTTATGGCTTCCAAAGCACTGACGAACAACATATCTTTCCATGTTTTAACACATGCTTTACTCCAAAAATACAGTGTCTTTGAAGACAAAAAAAAATGTAGTATAACTATAATGAAAAGCAACTCCAAATGTATTTTTCGTATCATTGAGGTCATGTACTTTTAATATAATATAGGATATGATTAGTAGCAACAGGAGATCGATTGGGTGATTCCATAACTCAATCTATTTAACTCCATATAAGATATTTAGCCTTGAGCAAGTCAAGTAGTACAAACTCTCAATGATTATTTTTTAAAAGGATAATTTTCTTTAGATATGTTAAACTTTTTCAAGACATTTAAGATATATCATTTTTGACTAATGACCATCAATATAAGTAATTAGATGTATAAAACAATAAATTTACCAAGAAAGGGAGGGGAATTTGGTTAAGAATTGATTTTTGGTATTTGAGAATTTCTTAGGCAATTGAAAACCTAGAAATGTGGGGGCAGTTGTTTTAATAATCTGATTTGTGGGTTTTTAAATTGTGTAGTTTATAAAATGAGCCCATACAATTAATAAAAATATATTCAAATTATTAAGCTACCCTCATTTGGATGGAGTAACTGAATGAAAAAAATAAACTTTGTAGTAACAAAGAAAAGGCACTAAAGAAATTAGCTATAAAAATGACTTCATTGTAAAAAAATTTGAAGGTATTTGCATTATGTATAGTATAGATAATATCAACATTTTTTACTGCAAAAATTTCATGCATAAACTATTGTGAGGTTATTAACCCTGTTACAGGGTAAAACTAATTTAAAGTTTTGGTATTGTTAACTCCATAATATCACAGTCTAACTCTTTTTAAATAAAATGAATAATAGGGGGGGCTGGGGTTGAATATGAACATGATTCACTTAAACATCTTCTATGTAACTATCTGTTGAAAAAAATAAATAAATAAATAAAGTGTTATGTAAAATAGATAAACATTAAGAAAAAAAATCTTTACTGCTCTTATTCAGTTTCATTATAAGTGTCTAGCTAAACCCTTCAACCATGTTCAGCGTTCAATGCCCTTTATTTATTTGTTTATTTTTTAGGAACTATGCCATGCCTTTTATTTTTAAAATTCTAAAATAAAGTTTATTTTTTCATAATTTTTATAAATAATATTTTTTTAAACAAATATATAAATTTCCAAAAATTTAAAGATAGTTTAAAAAAATAAAAAAATGTTATTTAAAATTTTTGAATAAATAATTTTAAAAAATATAAAATATAAATTTTAAAACTTAAATAATTATATATAATTTTTATTTAAGTACAAGTAACTTAAATTATATGATTATAAAAAATATATTTTATAAATTATATATTATAAATAATTTAAATAATAAATTGATGTGACTATGAATCTTGTACAATATAATTTAATAGATTATAAGCCATTAAATAAATAATATAATAGATAAAAATTTAATAATTTGATGATGTATTAAAGATATCAAATTATTAAAAAATATAACCATTAAAAATGCCCTTAAATTCATTTGACAAAAATAATAGAAAAGAACGTCACAAAATTTACTAAGGACATTAGCTATGTTCGTATAGTAGCGCTGGAGTGCCACCTCAGCAACAAAGTGTTGAACGTTCAATGTAAACCGAGTGTTCAATATTTTAATTATTTATTATTTATTTAAAAAAGATTTTTTTTTAAAGTTGATGTGACTCTTATGATCATACATACAGTGCAAACCGAGCTAATGGGCATAAATGATGTCTTAATGTATTGGCTCTTATGTTCCTACGCTCAGGGCAAACCGAGCTTAGGGCATCCGCAATGGGGAGTTGGTGGCGCTGACGTGGCGCTCAATGGAGCGCCACGTCAGCGCCACCAACTCCCCTGGGCATTGAGCGCTCGGACAGTTCCGAGCGCTCAATGCCTATTTTTTTGTTTTTTATTTTTTTTATGTTTTTGTTTTTTTTAATATGTGGCTCTGCAATGCCTGAGCTGGCGCTCAATGCCCGCTCAGGCATTGCACACGCCCTCATGAGCATAAAGGATGTCTTAATGCATTGGCATAGTCTGAGTTGGCTCCGACGTGGCAAAAAGAAATCAAAATGCAGATTCATGATTGTATTCCGTCGACTCAGGAAATCGTCCCTCCCCTATGCGTATTGAGCAGAAAGGAGGCAAAGGCAAAAAGGCCTCATCGAGGAAGAAGCGAGGGAGAGGGAAGAGATGGCGTCGGCGATTTTGAGATCTGGGATTCAGGCTACTCTGCGCAGAGGCGCACGAACCGCTCAACCTTTGCCGAAGAGAAAGTTTTCTTCGTCTGCTCGTCACGACGACGAATGTGAGCGTGACATTTCTATATAATTTTATTTCGGTACTTCATACCGAATTAGGGTTTTTTTTTTTTTTAAGCTTTTCTACGAAGTTTTTTTAGTAATTTAAGATTGTCAAGTGAAATTGTGATACGCGATTCCTGTTCGTCAGATGAGACGGCCAAATGGGAGAAGATTACATACTTAGGAATCGCTACTTGTACTGTTTTGGCGATTTACAATCTGTCCAAGGGTCACCATCATTTTGATGAGCCTCCTGTAAGCGCTTAATTTCTTGCTCAATTGTTGTTCATTGTGTATTTATTTTTGTTCTTTCATTAGTATGCTATTTGTCTTTAGATTAATTTGTTTAGGTTTTTCCACAAATCAAGTGCTCTTTGTATGTTAGGGTTTGGATCATCTGATCCCAATATTATACAATGGTTTAACTTCTCACCTTGTGCTAATGCCTTGGGCACGAAGTCATTTCTATGATGTTTTAGGGCTGATTTAAAGCTCTTCTCAGTCTTTCTCGAGGAATGAGTTTTCTGGGCGTTCTCTAACGATCTAACTACTTGATCCTGCAGCCATACCCCTATTTGCACATTCGAAACAAGGAGTTCCCGTGGGGTATATTATTTCTGACTCAATCATTATCATGCATATGGGTTGGATTTTACATATGGTTATTTTTTGTTGTGTGCTTGTATAATGACTGTAACTTTAGTGCTTCAAATGCTCGTGTTTTTTTTAAACTTTATATTCAGATTAACTACTGAATATCATTTTGTTTCATGTCAGTAAAAAAGTTAAAAGGAAGTATTGATAATGATATGTTTGTGTACACATATAAGCTTGTTTTGTCTACAAAACGTCCGTATTGTTAATGTCCTAGTGGAATGCTTGAGCTCATTAAAGTGAATGCCAGTGAACATTCATGGCTTGAATAGGTTTGTGACATTTGTTCCGCTACTAATAAAAAAAAATGAAAATCCACATCGAATACAAATTAATCTTATTTCATTCTATAAGTGCAACACCAGTTGAAACCTTGAGCTTTTCCATGGGTAGGTTTTCCTTTTGTACTGTGGGAATGCTGATAACTTCACTTTTGGCCTGCCATAATAATTGGATATCTTACCATAATTGGCTTGCTGCTCTCTTTTGATTCTTGTTGCAAAGTGTTTGAATAATTGATTTTTCTATGATAAAGCCGGCATTTACAGAGGTTCTTGTGGGTCAATGCTAGGGGTGAGCACTCTACCTGGAAACCCAGCCCAACCAACCAAAATGGGTTGGGTACCCAAAAGAAACTCTACCCGATGGGTCCAAGAGGTGAAAACCTGATCAGTGCGGGCTGGGCTTGGGTTTATGTCAAACCTGACCTAGCCCGCGCCTGTCCTTAATTAGGCCCACAGCCACTAGGCCTCATCTGTTACCTTTCTTTCTGTCAACGGCGTGCTTTGTGGTCACATGCAGCTACTGGCATCTATTATAGAATTCCTGCATGCTTCAAGTTATTGGAGGACCCAATATTACTCAATCCAAAGAGAATATGGAATCTTAAGCTAATTAAGTCACAATTAATAAACATCTTTAATTTTTTCCACCCACCTTGGAATCTACCATTGATTTAAACCAAACATAGACTCACTTCGAAATCAAGTGGACGACTTTCATTCATGCATCCCCAAATACTACCGTGTCTATTCGACAGGTGCTCGGTAGCAGTAGGGAATTGAGATGTTGTCTTTTGCATGAGAAAGACCCAAGTTTGATAGATGGATTGAAATAAATATAATATTAAAAGAGCCAACCGACAATTTGTTACATACATTACTACCAGTCACCACTCACACCCTAGCCATTCTTCAATCCGTCACTGCTACTTCTTCTTCTTCGTTCACTTCCATTTTCCTCTGCTTCTTCTTCCTTCTCATACCGGAAACACCTTCAAAGAAGTTAGGTCATTGAATAGCCATTCTTCATGCCCTAGCTTCACTCTATTGGATGCCATTCTTCATGCCCTAGCTTCATTGAATCATTGTTCATTTCCATTCCTGCCTGCTCTCATCCCAATCAGTTGACCATCACCCCCTAGCTTCACTGTTCCTTTACACTTCACAGCCTCCTCTAGTGCTTTGCATTTGCGGTTTGCGCCTCTGCACTCATCCCCTTCAGTTCATCCCCAAACCTGGCCCTAAAAGCCTCTGCTCTGCATTTGCACCTTTGCTGTCGCTGCTCATCTAATCGTGCACCGTTCTGCTCATCGTCCCTCTTCTTCATTTCTCTTTTGATCTCTCCGTTACTGGTTATATCTAGGCCGTGACGAGGATCTAGGTGCTATGTGAAGATTGAATTGATCTGGTGCGTGGTGCGCTCCGCTCTTCTCACTTCTATTAAACAGACGGAGCAAAGGATCGGTTGAGTTTAGGGTTGGTTTCACATTTCAAACTGATGCAATTTGTAAGTTGATCTAATTTTTTCACAAAAATTTTATGTAACTATTTTTTTATGTGTCCCATTATTCGATGGTATCTTTATTTTCAGCATTATGTGGTCATCGAGCTTCAATTTGTATTTTATTTTTTCCTAGAACTGGAGACTTGATCAGTGATTCTTTGCTTTAACCGCACTCATCGTTTTGAGTCATGTATGGAGATTTTATGGAACTTTTGATTTTGACTCATGATCATAGTTAATAGGTTGTGTTTGTCTTGTTGATTATTTATTATTATATTTTTAGGTGATTTTCACATTAAAAAATTTAAAGGTTGTCGAGTCCACCCGACAAGTTGTGGAGCTGACCCGGCCCAAAATAGGGTCAGGTCCATGGCCACCCTATGCCCAAGTCGGGTGGCGTTTTGATGCCACTCGATTTTGGTGGGTCAGGGCCCAAACTCGACCCTAACCTGCCTGTGATTACTCCTAATCAATGCTAACCAATTTGATGTTGTTAGAAGGAGGTGAAGGATGTAAAATAAAGCTAATGAAATTGAAGTGACATTTATATGACTACTATCTGATTGATTTATGATTGGTACAAATGAGTACAATTGACCCTAAATTAGCAAATTTTTATTTTTTATTTGTCTTTTGTTTGAGTGAGTCCATTTGACCCAATTCACAATATTGAACCATAGACTTGGCTTAGTGTGCTTTGAATGGCACTCATCGTGATTGAACAGCACTCATCTTGTGCCTTGAACAGCACTCATCATTCTTTTGATTTAGATAGGATTTCAACAGCTCCTGCACAAGGCATGGCCACTTAACTGCCTTTTCTTTGGGTTGCTTGGTCCTTATTAATATGACACTGATCTTGAGCAATATAAATTGATGCTGGACCAAAAAAGCAAACAAAGAATAGAGTTCATCTTTTGAGGCATGAGACTTGCATTGCTGTAGAAGGAGAAGAAAATGAAGTAGGGGAAATTGAGAGGAAAAAGAACTGATGGATGTGAGAGGAGAGCGGAGGCGGCAATTAAAAAATTAATTGAAAGGACAACAGGGGGAGGGAAGGTGAGAATTGACGTTGAGAAGTGAGGAGCAAAACAGACGGGGAAACAAAAAGGTTAATTTTATATTGATATGTATATTTTATTTATTTGATTTATGCTAGGTTAACACTTATTTTTTTACGTCAAAACTGTACATTGCTTTTATACACCATTAGATTGTTTGAATTTTATGTTGCTCTTGTATTGCATGCCTCGTGGCAATTCAATGATACAGTAATTATGACTTGCACTTTAGATATGCAAAATAGGTGTCATCTTGGGTGCTTTTTTTCATTTCAATAGTTTTTTAAGAAATGAGTCTGACTTTGAATTTGTAGAGTTTAGGCTTTATAAACTGCCACACATAAGTTAGTTAAACTAGGCTTTTTTTTAAGCTTGATTTGCAATTTATAATTCCATTTATTTGTTTACCTATTGGCTTTTTAACCTTTGAAGACGATTTCTCATTGATTGTATAATAATGGCTTCTCTCCAGGTCCGGATGGGCTTTTTGAGAATAAGCAACACCATTAACTCTCAACTTCTAAGAGTTATCTGAGGCGCTGCATTTTTTGGAATTCTGGTGGTCAGTTTGCTCTTTAGTAGTTGCTTCTTTCTCTTATAAGATCTCTGTTTGTTTTTAATAAGGTGGATAAATGGATTCGGGACATGTTCTTCGCCATTTATTGTTAGAAGTTATTTTCTTTTGTATACAGACATCAACATAATTTTATGAACTTTGATTTTTTTCTCTTTAGTGGTGTTAATTTACTGGACGCTTATTTGGTTTGGCCTCATCTGTCAATATTTTGTTCTGGTCTTGGGCATGGCATGCTATGCGTGGGTTCATGATTTTTTGGATTGGATTGAAATGGCGGTCTTGTTGGATTGAAATGGCGGTCTTGTTGTGCAGTGGTTGTCCGTGGTGGTAATAGGTTGTTGCCAATAGCGGTTGGTAAAGCTTCTTGGAAGGGGATGGCGTAGAAGGGAGAGTTTATGTAGCATGATTTTAGAATAATAATGCTTACAGTAGACGATGTAATGAAGATATGTGTGCGAGTATGATTAAGAAGGAAAGATTGTGCAAGCATAGAACTGTTTCTATGATGCAAATGGTTTGGAGGAGAGTTGAGTGGGATTGGAGATACTTCATTCTGGGTTTCAGATATGTGAAACAAAAGTAGGAAAAACACAAGATTGTCGTTCTAGGACAATCTCAACCTTCTTACTATTAATTCATGAAGTTGGACGATGCTAGGGTAACTAATATTTTACACTAATTCTCTAACATTCAACCACTTGTGTTTGTCAGATTTCTCCTAATCGTATTAGATTCTTGACACAAGATGATCTAGGGTATAAAATTTGATTGCGACTATGGAAGGGTAATGTGAATGGACAGAGGTACGAGCCTTCCCAACCCCACCCCACTTTTTTGCTTTATGCTTACTACATGGTCAGGTAGTTAGGCTTTGATGAAATTTTGGAAAATAGCTCATTTTCTAAAAGAAATTTCTCAATCTTATGCCAAATGCATTCTTATTCTCCAAGACCAATGGCCTCTTCTGTTTGACATAACTGCATGTGGATCCAAGTCTTTATGTTTGTGAAGGTAACACTTGGGTATGCTGAAGCGAGGGTCTGGCTTTCACGTCAATAAAATGGATGATGCTGCAGTGGGGGGTAGACATGAGGCCCGAGCAGCATTGAAAGTGGATTTAAAGGCTTGGAGCTTTCTCTTTTCTCTATTGGCTAATGTTAGTTATGTAAGCAACTTGATTTACGAATGATAAACTTGCGAACAACTAATTATCACATGAAATGGCGTTCTTGCCAGTGCACAAAAAAAAGTTAATGGTAGTAACATGATTAACTTCTTCACGCGTCCTTTATTGATTTCTGCAGCCAATTAGTGAATGAGATAAAGGGCAAGCGGAGTTCGAATGTTAAGATATGTTGCGTGAGAAATCATTTGAGTTATTGGAGTTCCAACCCAAAAAAAGAAAAAAAAAATTTTAATTAACAAAATTGGTAGACTGAGGATATAGATGTATCACTGAATAACTGTAACGTCAAGATTTTATAACTTCCAAAGCTTTTCATTAACGACATTTCTTCTTGGTATGTTATATATATATATTTGATATGTATAAAAATTACACGTAGAAACTGATGTAACTCCCTTTTTCTTTGCCTCTAGTCCTCAATATCTTTATGATTGTTCATATTTAAAACATCAAGATCTTAACCTAATATCCAAAATTTAGTTAAATCTATAGGCAGGCAAGAACGTATGACTCTTTAATGAAGACAAATCCAAATTGAAAAGGGTTAGCTAATCAAGTCACCCACTCTGAACCTTTTCATTCATCAAAATGGTGGAATGAAGTAAGGCAAGTAAACCACATCAAACATCTTTTTCAGAGAAAGTTGCTCAATGATGTATAGCAGCAATCAGAGAAAACTTCGAAGGAAGATCTATAACTGCTATGGGTAGGTGTGTTGGTTGCAAGGATGCAGTTGTTCATATATATATATATATATATTTTATTTTTTGAGTGAAAAGTAGCTAAGGAAGCATGGAACGATGCCTGGTTTAGAGATACGTAAGTGACTGGGCGTGGCTTTTATCAGAGCAGGGGCCTGAATTAAAATGTTGGAATTGTGTAATTAGCCTGGTCGAATTGAAATAAGCTTTTCCATGGTATCCAAAGCCGAGAAGGGAGTGAAATTTCTTGTACTTAAGCAATTACCAAGAGGCCCAAGCTCGAAGAAGAAGCTCTACATAAGAGATGAATTATTTATACAGACAAGGCGGACTCCCCCTTATACAGATCTTTACAAATTAATTTTGGATGCAACAGTGGATAAGCAGACTGGATCCTGCGTGATTTTTAGCAGTAGCTAAAAGTAGTGATGCTGAGGTCTATGAAGCAGAGCACTTGCTTAAATGATGACGTTACAAAAAGTAGAACAATCTGATAGGGTCTCAAATTAGCTCTAGAAGTTGGTAGGACACCGTTGGTAATAGAATTTGATTCACATGCAGAAATTAATTCGATTATTCAAGATATCCAAAATATGATCTCTCCTGATCTTATTGAGAGAGAATATAACACGGTAGCTCATACTTTGGCAAAGCATACTCTTAGTATTGATGATTGTATTATTTGGGTTGAGAAGTCTTCCAGTGCATAAATCGTTTGGTGCAATTGGATTTGATACCTCATTCTTCTTAATGTTGGAAAACCCATCTATTGCTTCCTTCCTCCCTCCCTTTACCTTAGAAGATGATGATTCTTCATTAATTGTGGTAGGAGAACACAAAGTATTTGGAGAAGAAGGAGAAAAAAAAAATCAGAAAACTTGAAATATTTTTTTCCTTTAACTTGATTTGAAATGATATACTTATATCAATTTATATAGTGCTCATATGAGCATTAAACATTTACGACATATATGAATCCTATGAACTAATTTCATACATGAAGCATAATAAATATTAATACATCCATATAAATTAATACACATAAATAAACTATACAAATACATGAATTATACAAATGAAAAAACATGAACCAAATTACAATACATGAATCATATTTAGTATAAATACTAACAAATTATACACGATGACTCTCTCTAGGTTTAGGTGGCCTTTCTAAGAAGGACCAATCATTAACTCTTACACTCTATGGGGGCTATTTTTAGATATACAAATACAAATCTTGAAGATTTTTTATGTATTTTTTTTATGAAAATCTTCAATATATATTTTTTTCTTGTCCAAAATTGCCTCCCACCTTGTAAAATCTTGGCAGGCAAGTTTGTTACAATGGCACTTTTTTGGGGGCAGTAATTGAAGTATGCCTTTGGAAGGATAATGTAGAAGGATAGTTGGCAGACCTAACTCTTTAAGAGTAATGCTTATACGAGATGATCTAATGAGGATGAATGTTCTGTGTGCAACCCAATTTAAGAGAGCCTGTATGCTGGCACTCGGATTGATTTAAACTGCAAAACCAAATTTGTATTATATTTGGTTCAAGGTTTAAGAAAACTAATGGATTTGATTCAATTTAGATATTATAATTTTAAAAATTGATAATAAATTGAACCAAACCTATTATATATTATAAAATTACATTGATAATTTTTTTTTATTATAAAGAATTATTTTTGGTAGGTATTGATCTTGATTATGATAAAATATCTTTACTATTATTTGATTATATATTTTTTTACCAGGTCAACATTTAAACCAACCAGTTCTAACCAAACCAAACTGAATAGTTTTGATTCGAAATGGTTTGATTTGAAGAGGGATTGGTTTGGTTTCGACTTGAAAAAATTTAATTGATGCCCATCGGTTCAGTTTGTGGATTGGACTTCAAACCGATTCCATCTCAATTGATGCCACCCCAGTAGCAAGTCAATGAGAGTAGAACAGAATGGGAGATATTTCATTCAGTATTTTCTGATACCTTAAAAGAGAACAGAAAATTCAACTTTTTCTTCCTAGCACTATCACAACATTCTCAATAATTCATCAAGATGATCAAGGGAACAAAAGAAGAGATCCTCTCTCTCTCTCTCTCTCTCTCTCTCTCTCTCTCTCTCTCTCTCCCTTTGTTGGCAAATAGTAGCAATCTATTATCTACAATGCCACGAGAAAAACCGCATTTAGCAAGTCTTTTGGTGGGCAGATGTTCTTGTAATGTTCTACGCAATTGGTTCATATTCCACAATGTACAAATATAATTGACTGAGGAAAGGAGAGTGTAAATGGATGGTTAGCAATCACGACTCTTTTTGCTTCGTGCTCAAGGGAAGAAGGCAGGGGTGTTGAGTTAGTTTACTGCTCAACCTTAATACATATTGATTCGTTTTCAAACTTTTTTATGACAATGTTTATAATATAAAGCAATTATTGATACTAAAAAATAGACATAGTTTTCTTCCAATCTAAACCATTCCAAACTTATCAAAAACCAAAACAAGCTGAACCAAACATTCTGGTTCTTTTTGAGGTTTAAACCATTTTCTTGAAACTTCTAATTGAAGGTGTAAGACTTGAAAACAAAAGAGCTAATGCATTCCATTGAAAATAAAAATAAAAACCCTTAACTGCATTTGGAAAAAAGAAAAAGAAAAAAGGAAGAAGAAGAAAGGTACAAGTGCCACACTCATAAGGATAGCTTTGCATTGGCTACTGCAATCCCTGACGGCGGGGAGCATTGAATTGGACAATGAAGGGGAGGGATTTCAACCTAATTTTGGACTCCTAATTAAATTCTCAACCTAGATACACAATTTTCTTCCTTCCATGAGACATCATTATCTCATTTCAAGTCACTCACTCTGCAGCAGCTGCTTCTGCACTACTCTGCCCTTCTGATTCTGTATCAGGCAAGGTATCTAAATCTGTGCGAGCCTCTTTCACTTCATCTGGAATTGAAGAATCTGTTAAATTTACAGGTTCACCTTGAGTTGCCTCTGTGTTCTCATTCATGGTTGAAGATGCTGAATTCTCTTTAGCTTCCAATTTTTCATCAGTTGCCTCAGAGTCGTTTCTCTGGGCTACCTTCCCATTTTCATCCGTTCTCTCCGATGATGCAATGGAACTCTCCTCTCCAGCTCTGGGATTGCTGGATTCTGCAGTCTGCTCTATTGGTACAGCAGTCTCTGAATTACTTGATGCATCATTGTCCATTGCAGTATGAAGCATAGAATTTGAATCTGATTGCTCCAGACTAGCATTAGGCTTAGATTCCTCAGTTTGATCTATTTGCTGGTTAGGCTCAGCTTCGTTTGATGTTTCTGCAGTCATTGTTGCATCACTAGCTGCATTATCATTCACTGTCTGCTCATTATCAGTCTGCTGTGAATCGGATTCACTGCCATTTGAAGTTTCCAAATTTGGATTCTCATTTTGATCATGAGATGAAGCTGATGTGATATTTGTTTCAGGGTGTGAAGAGGAAATAGGAGTTTCTTCATCTTTTTCTGTTGAATTATTGTTAGCTTCTTCTTGATTATTTGAGTGTGATCCATCCTCAACTTTGGATGGAGTAGTCTGAGAATCATGAGCTTCACCTGATGTGAGATTCTTATCACTTGAACCAGAGTCATTTTGATTGTGGGTGACATCCTCAGCGCTGTTGGCTTCATTCTCTTGCTCTGCCTCATTCTTTCCCTTCTCTTCAGCCGTCTCTTCACTATTAGATTCCATCCCATGTTCCAACTCATTCGTTCTGCTGTCTTCAACCTGATCTTCACTACCGAATTCTTTCTTATGCTCTCCTTCATTCTTTTCTGCGCTTTCTTCATGAGTTTTGCTGTTGGCCTCTATTCCAAGCTCTGCGTCAGTCTTTTTAGTGGTCTCTTCATGAACTTCGCTGCTGGCCTCTTTACCCTGCTCAGCTCTATTCTTTTCTGTGCTTTCCTCCTGTTCTCTGTCATTCTTTTCAGTGCTTTCCTCATTAACTTCATTGTCAGCATCCTTTTCCAGTTCTTCTTTCTTTTGTGTGCTTTCTTCATGAGCTTCATCTTGGGCATCTTTCTCCTGCTCTGATTCATTCCTCTCTCTGGTTTCTGCCTGATTATCATCATTTGACTTTCCAAATTTATGGCTATCTGCTTCAGCACTTAAGTCTTGACTATCACGGACCACCGCATTTGATGCATCATCTGACTTGTAAAGTTCTTCCCTTGCTAGCTGGACACTCTTGTCGCCCTCATCATGATCTTGATTTTCAGAGAAACGTGCACTGGTGTTCTCTTCTCCCTTTTCTTTTCTATCTTCCTCTTCACCCTCCTTTTCTGAACTTGATTTCTCTTCTTCTTGCTTTTCCATCTCATTCTCTTCCAGCGCAAACTCATTTTTGGCAATATTCTCCTGACTATGTTCATCCATCTCATCAGCTCCATCCCCTTTGTTTTTCCCCTCCCTTTCTTCCATCTTGCTTTCATCTTCATCATCATCACCAGTCTTTTCCTCTATGACATTTCCTTCCTTACCCCGTCCTATGCTCTCAAACCCTGTTTCTTCTACATGAGGACCAAGATCCTTCCTCCCCAATCTCAAGGGCTCTTCTATCTTCTCCAAAACTTGCACACTTCTCTCATCCAATTCTTGCTTCTTACCATGTGAGTGTTTGACTTGATAGAGCAACCAGAGACCAACAACCAACAATACAAATATCTGCAAGGCATGCTTCACTTTGAACCCTTTTGATCTCTGACTCCTAGGTGATGACCTGAACATAGTGAATTCCCCCTTCAAAAGAACAGATGAGACTCCTTTAAATAGCTGCAGGGAACTGCAAAAGTGAGCTATGCCAACATCCATCAAAATAAAACATATTGATATACCAATCACACAAATGAATAAGAAGACAAACTTGCTAGCCAAAAACAAGCCCATTTGTTGAATTGCAGAGAAGAGATCTTGAAACCAAAACACGAAAGGATAGAAAACTCAAATTACTTGGCATGATATATTGTGCTTTAAACAAAAAAAACTGATGATTCAGTGTAAGAAAGCAAGGATTTTCCTTGCCAAATAAAAACAAGCATAATCAACAGATTTGATTATACTTGCCAAATAACACAAAGCATTGACGATGACCAAGGGCGAAGTGATTTTAATTTCAAAAGCAAGAATAGAAAAGTTAAAAAGCTAAAACAGAATTCCAAGCTACTAGAGATGTCCGACAATAATTTCACCCGTTACAGAGATCACAACTCAGCTAAACACAGAGCAACACAAGATTCAACAACCAAAATGCAAGCATCCACAAAAGGAAGCGAACAAATCAATGTAGATCCAATAAGTAGCAAGACAATAAATCAAATGAGTCAATCTTTTGTACTTCCATTTCCTCATTTCTTTGTTCCCCTTTTACTTTCAAACTAGCAAATCATTTTTCCTCTCTTTCCCCGTTCTCCGAAAAGTCAAAAGTAAAAGCAGTGAAGAAGCAAAGATCAAAATGAGAAGGAGGATAAAAAAAAAAAACACAACCTAATGCCTAGATTCAGAAGCACTCATCAACTGAAGCCTCTTTCAAACAAAAATATTTGATAACCAGAAGTATAGCAATTAAACTATCTCATAAGAAAAAAATCTGATTACACAGAGATCATACCTGAAACGAGTGGGAAGGAGCAACAAGGATCGGCAACAACAATGCAAAATGCGTTTCTGCTTCGGAGATTGCCAGGAAAAATCGGATTCTTCAATGCAGGTCCTGAGGATGAGATTGGTTGAAGCGTCTAGGAACTGTGTCTTCCACTCAAAAGCTGGATCTGGAACTCGGATCCGATCACCTCGTCAATAACCCGATCCAACTGATAAAACGGTCCTTCAGAAAACGTAGCTGATGCAAATCTAACCGTCGATTATTAAACAATTGGAATCAGATCTATGAACGCGCGTGCATCACCGACAAAGTTTTTTTTTAATAAATCCTATTGTCAAATTCGACTTGTAATCTATGAAAATTGAAAACTAAAAAAACTGGTGCAGTATGTTTCTAACTCTTCAAAAAGCAAAACACACACATGAGACAAAATGGTTCTTCATATTAGCTGTTTCATTTTTAATTACTGATATTTGTATGTTTCAGGTTCTGTTTTGGGATTCTACAAGAAAGAGAAGAAAGAAAAGAGGATTTGGAGTTCTGATCTGACGCATGGGTTTACCCTTGCCATCGTCATGGGCGAACTACCCTGAGTTGGCCTCTCACATGTTGATCTCTTGGTCACATCTGTTGTAGGACTATTGATGCGATTATGGTTGATGCATGGTTGAAAATATTTCTAAGATTAGCCAACTTTTTTCAATTCTGTTTTTTTTTTTTTTTTTTGTCAGATTGAAAAGTAAATTTGCTGAAAATAATTTGACAAAAATTTGAAGGAGTTTGATAAACTTTAAAAGAATTTTGATAAAATTTTATATAAAAACTCTTGATTGAAAAGTTAAAAGAGTGTGAGCCTAAAGTTTAGGCAAGTAAATAAATTACAGGAAAAATCACATTTTTATACAAAAATGTGTAAAATATTACTAAAATAGCAAATATATCAAAAATATACAAGTAATAAAAAAGTTAATATAAAGAATACTAAAATTCTGAAATAGAAAACTTTCCAAGCGTTAATCATGTTACTGTATGGAGTTATTTACGTTATTACACTTAAAATGAAAATGAGATGCAGAGTAATGAAAATTTATTTTCAAATACATAGAAGTTGAATGTAAGGGACGAACTATAAGAACTATCGAAAAATACAACAATTAGATTTATCACAAAACAAAGATTGTAGAAGGGGAAAATCAAACAAATTAAAAATTCTGTTGTGATCGCGTTCCAAAAAGCAGTACTGCAATATAATAGTCAATTTTATTTTGTTGAAAAATAGTCATCGATGTTGAATTGTTGATGATATAATATACATCATATCTGCTTGATAAAATACCTTATAAAGTCCTTATTTGATTGTATATATATTTTGAGTTGTATTCCATGTGCATATTATAGTTGTGGATTTCAAAAATTGTATGTTGTTATTCATAGTTTAAATGTTAGTAATATATTTATAAACAAATTGTAGAGACAATATTGTAACAAACTTGAATCTAAATCTAACAAATACAATTTGAACTAATTAAAAAAAAATAGAGCCTATATGGAAGATTAATTGAAATCAAACTTATTTGAATTTAAAGAGTACATAAAAAATTTGTATACATATTGATATTAAGGTTTTGTGTTAAAAATTTTTGCAAAACACTTGATAATATATAACAAGAGAAAGTAAATCTAAACAAACAAAACACCTTTGCATAACATATCAGATGTGTATATATATATATAAAACCAAAATATGGATAATATATTATTATTGTAATATCATATACAATAATAATATGATAAATAAACCATTTTTGATTCTTTTGCAGACATTAGTGGACAATATTCTTTTTTGTTACACGAATGTTTGATGTATACTATTTATATATTACATGAATACAAAATGTATATAGTTGTTGCAAGTACTGTAGAAGCAAAATGATCGACAGGTTCGATGACTGTGATGAAAAGCGAGAGAGGAATAGAAAAAAGACAAAGTGCCTCCCAAAAAATAGATAGGAAAAGAATATTGATTGATTTTGAACTATGAATAATAATACTTCTTAATTTCAAACTGCGAACAATGTTGTGTCTTCTTCAATCTCTTCTGATCTCTTTACGCTCCTTCATTTCTTCAGCGAAAATGGAACCCAACAAAGATAAATATATTCTTAAATAGCAGCAAAGAATCAGTTAGTTAATAAATTGGAAACAAAAATAGAAGAAGTCGAAAGAAAGAAGAAGAAGAAGCTTAAAAATGGCAGTTGTTTTGGTTCTTTAATAATAAGAAGAACAGTGGTTATTATGTAAATATTCTATAAAAATGGTGTTTGAGAAAAACTATAAAAATATGAAAAATATTTGTGATAATATTTCTAAAAATGTAACATTTTTTGTAATTGTGTCAAAATTTTATATAAAAAATGTAATTTATACATTTATTCACTACTTCGGACCATACATTTAAAAAAAAGTAATTTAAACATTTATTAATAACATTTTGTAATTAATAAAAAAATGTTATTAATTGTTAGACAATTAGTAACATTTATTCACTCCTTCGGATTGTCCAAGAAGTTTTAAAATTTTAGAAAAAAAAAAAAATCTCTTTTCTGTCTTTATAAATAGCATTTCTTTTCCTTTGTGAATATATCAATTTTTTTTCCTACATCAAGCTCTAAAAATTAAGATTTCAGTTTGCCAGAAATCAATCGTGGTGCTTCAACCCGATTTATTAGTTATATTCTAGGAGACAATCCTCAATTGATCTTCATGCACAAGAAAAGAAGTCAAATACTGTCTTTAGGACATTATATCTGCAAGTTTTTTTTTTCTTCTTCTTATTGTTATCATTTTTCTTTTTAATTTATATTAGTGCTATTAAATTCTGAAATTATAATAATCATAATATATACTCGGTTGGGTATGGCATGCATGATCTTAGCAAGTAGCGTGAGATGTGATGACCCATGACACACACATCAAAACTTGGCCAGTACATCTGATTGTTATTATTCCGCAGCCAGCCATTAGTCCACTTGAATTTCAACTACTATTTTTATTTTCATTTCTTCACTGAGTTCCTGTTGACATTAGTTCATTGTAAGTATATTAACAGTGCCAGATTCTAGACTATGGGATTAAATTTTAAAATTATCATGAAGAACACTCAAAAAAAATATTATTGATACTGCTTTCAATTTTAGATTAAGTTTTTAAGTGCTTTATAAATTAAAAGCAGGTCCCATTAATGCAGATATATATATATGTATGTATGTATGTATGTATGTATATTGTAATAAAAATGTATTATGACATTAATATCAAAACAGGTTTATATATTACATAACGTAAAATAATATTTGATAGTCAATAAAAAGGTGATCTTTATTTTACTTATTTTTTAAAAATAAAAAGTGGATAATAGATGACTAGCTAACATACCCATCATGTGAAAGTAGGTAGTTACGCTTGACAATTTTCATTTTTTACTATCTCTTGAAAGTGGTTGGATTGCATTGGAGACGCATGCACGATAAAAGTAGTGTATGGTCTGGAGTTACTGTATAAGCTTGTTTAATTAATAATTGATCACTATAACTCTCGAGGACCACTCCCCCTTCCCACACTCATGCAGAAATGCTTTTCTGATTCCAGCCTATGTGTAGGTTCTGTGGGGTTGAGGTTATAAGTTCTTGATGCTGTGGTCCGCGTTATATATATTAGTATGTCAGTAGTTCAGATGTACCAAACTGTTCCAACTTTTCAGATTCTATAACTCTTATTCATTGCGAAATGATAAGCATAAAAAAGGCAGTAGATTTATCGGTCTGAAACCTTCCAAATTCCAAATGATGAATGTGCATTACTTACTTGATCTTGCTTGCAACTTGAAGGGTACAATACTGGATATCTCTCAAATTAATAACAGAGACAAGTAACTTAAGTGCTGGTTTGCCCTTAATTTGCTTTTAAGTGATTATTTTAATCGACCCAAGAAATTAACTGGAGTTGGTTGATGAAGAATTATATAGTGAGTTAGTAGTGTACATGATGATACATTGATACTGATGAACATGCTGTTTTTGGGTCTTTGCCAAGATGGATTCATTAGAAATGGAGCTTTTGATTATAGCCAGAGTCATTAAAGACTGATCAATGTACTACCATACAACCAAGGACCTGATCATATTGGGTACCCAGTACCTTTATTTGTCTCCATCTTGCTCCTCAAGAGCAGCAGCTTTGCAGTAGCTATAAAGCTCGCAAGATTTATTATTCTGAAGCTGATTGTGTACTTTTCTAAGGCTGTGAAAACAAGCTAATGGATACGTGGGAATTGAAGGACAAAGTTCACAAACAAACAAATTAGCCATTGTGTACAGTGGCTAGGAAAATTCTCTTTTTTAATTCCTGAAAATATCAAACTTGGGTTTGACAATATTATGGTGTAAGTGTGGGGATAATGCAAGAAGAGGGCTATGGGTCGAGCAGTTCGGTAGCTAGGCTTTTGCATGGATGGACCACACTTCATATGGAGGGGCACTCCCGGCTAAAGTAGAAAAGGCCAAGAGAAAATCTCAGATGAGAAAGTAGGGTGAACTTATGGTGGGTACTGTATGCAGGTCTGGTCCCGTATTTGCTCTCTATCTCCCGCTTGAAATCTAAATAGTTAAGACCTCTAGTTAAAGCTGCTGATAAGCTATTTAATGGCTGGATGAAACATATTCATAAACCCCTGTGTAAGAACGAGATGAGTCTCCTGCTCATTGAAGCTTGAACCGTTGGTTCAACAATGGTGCTAATTGGCTATGAAATACATGAAATGTCAATTTATAGGAACAGCAAAATTGACTGCTTAATTGCACAATACAAAATTGGATAATTTAGTGCACACGTCAACATGTGGATTGCCCAATAAAGTTGCTGCACATATTGGAAGGGAATTAAGAGTGGTTAATGTTTTACAATATGATTTGTAAGGAAGTCAAGATGGGCTGAGGAATGGAAAATTGTATAATATATATATATATAC
>JAJIYU010003834.1:0-25833 GCA_030144865.1 Tinospora cordifolia
TAATTTAGGAAGCGATCTCGAGGTGAGTTTTTTCCTTTCTTTTAATTTATTATTTTGATTTAGATGATGCTTGCTTGTTTGGTTAGTTTGATTCTTTTATGCTTTTATTTTGATTCTTTGCATTTATGTCATTCATTTATCATGTTGCATGACCTAGAGAGTATGCTCTGTAGTTGCGTCTTGTACGATCTTCTACATCAGAAATTGAAAGTCGTTTATTTTCCTGTTTGAGAAAGTATGCTCTGTAGTTGCATCTCGTACGATCTTCTACATCAGAAATCGAAAATCTGTGCTTTCGTTGATTTATGATATTACACTGTTGGTATGTTTAATAATGGAAGCTACAAGCCTTGACGACGAAGAAGAGGAGATGGATGCACATGATCTGGTTGCTGTGGCTGCCATTGGGGTTTTGAGGATGGGTATTTGCTGCTACTTGACCGTGAAGGGAAGGTGCTGAAATTGAGGATGAAGAACGACGAGCCGGTTTTTCTTTGTGTGTGTGATCTGAAATTTGCAACGTGATGGTGTGAATTGGAGCTTGCTAGTTTTGTTTGGCGGAGCTGAAAACGATGAAGAAATGATTTGGAAATTTTCTGAGGTGTTAACCCTGATGTGTGTGTGTTGACGATGCGAAAATTTGGGCATGTGCGTTGCTACTACGTTTGTGCAAAGGAGAAATAACGAACAATAACTAGATCTATTAGCTGCTACGTGGAAAGAGAGGAAGAACGCACTTGCGTTCTGCAGGTACTGCTATACGTCGTCGCACAAGGGAGACAGAAGTAGAACGTTGGTACATTCTGTTGAGTGCGTGGAAAAGAAACAATAGTGGCTGCCGTTGCTGCTGTTGCCCACGCGACGAAGGTGACGAACGATGTCGAGTTGCTGATACGAATTGAAAAGGTATATTTTTAGATTTTAGAAATTTTGATAGTTTGAAATGAAGCATTTCTTTTAATTTAGACGCACAGAATGAAGTTTAGGAATTTAAACTTTTAATAGTAAAAACATAAATTTAAAAACTCTATTTAATCTTTTATGTTAAAATAATAATAATAATAATAATAAATAAATAAATAAATAAATAAAAATAATAAATAAATAAATAAGATATTAATTTTGATGCCTATGAATCTTGAACGGAGACTCAAAATTTGGGAAAGTATAAAAAAAATTTATTAAAATTTTTATGTTTATTTATTTTTACTATCTTGAACTGAAATTAATTCAAGAGTAATCATAAAAATAAAATTATTATCTAATTCATTCTAAATGTCTAGAAAAAAAAAATAAACCTTGAGAACTTGAAAATCTTTTATAAGAAAAAAAAATTTTAGGTCATGAAACTAAACTTATAACATTTAGAAGTCTTATTTTGTTCGTAATTAACCTAATTACGATATAAATAAAATTATTTAAATTGTAAGAATTTGGATATTAGAAATTTATCATATTATACAAGAAAGACCTTTAAGAGGAAACAATAGTAGTTTGAAACTTAGAATTTAAGGAATTCATAATTTAGATTTATTATTTTGAAAGTGAATAATTTAGTTCAAAAAAATGTGTGGCTTAGGAATTTTATGTGATGAAAATAGAAATTCGAAAACTTAGTCCAATATTAGATATAACAATCTTATTTTAAATGAAATAAGGATTTATTGAACATAAGTTATTTATTTAAAAAAAAAAACTCGAAATTAAGTTTTAGTGCTTTTAAATTAATTGTTCAAATCTAAATAAATTTATTTAGAAATGAATAAGTCTTAGAAGCTTGGAAATTAGCTATTAAAGTTTTTAAATTTCAAACTAAGAGATTCGGAAGGCTTAGAAATTATTTTACTTAAGATTATATAAAATTCTAGAATTTAGGAATAACTTGAAATTAGTTGAAGTTGATATTTAAACTTTATAATTAATTTAGATATTATCTAAGCTTAAAAATATTCTGAATAAGATTAAATATGAATTAGGTACTTAAAATTTTTTATTGATTATTGAATTTCAGATTCTTACGAATAGCTCGAAGGAAAGCAAGAGAGCCTTGAAGATTTGCGAAATCAAGTGGGCATAATTTTCTTGCTCTTACGTATTATATGGATTTAAAATTTAAAGCATTTGTTTGAATAGTTCTAGGTTATTAGAATCTTGTTATGAAATTGATTGAGATTGGTTGATGTGCTTGGATGACAGTGTGATGATTGGTCTTAATTTTTGCATAATCATTTCATGACATGTTTGAATAGAAAACCTCGCACTTGGGTTTATTCAATTGTGACATGCATGAATAGGAAGATATGCATCTAGATTCCATTCTTTACTCATAAGTTTTGTTATTTTAATTGCATGGATCGTTTTATATATATTGTACATTAGATTGTGAAATGCTTGGTGTTATTGAGATTGTGTGAAATTAAAATAAGATGAAGGATTATTAAGAATCTACGTATCGGTGCGATTGACGAGCCTGAAGCGGATCAAGGTGGTATCTGCTATATGCCATCGCCTGAGATCGACGAGCTACTAGGCGGATCGTAGGTATTCCCGACCTGAGCTGCCTGCGACAACTTGAAGTCTTTGGGAGACAGTATGATGCCATGGTAAGTACTCTCTTTTAGGCTGTGATACTGATGACTTGACTAATTTTAGATGGTACTCGAGACTTTCTATGATTAGACGAGATCACAAGGAATACTGAAAGACATCTCAACCCTCTTCCGATCTCAGATTTCGACCAAAACTAAATGAATGTTGAAATACCTTATGTTTGAAAGTGTTTGTAATGTTTTGGATTTGGTCTATATAACGCGTGTGATGTGTAAAAATGATCAACTGGGCTTTCTAACTCACTCTCATTTTATTTTTCAGGAACACTTGTACGTAGTGCACAACAGTCTATGTCAGAAGACTTTCACTATTGATCGATAATCTCATGGGGAGATTATTCGGGACATGAGACTTTGGAGGTCGTAATTTGTTTATTTATACTAAAACGATTTTTCATGTATTTATTTTGATTTTAAACTCAGTCAATCAGATTAGTGAACAATATTATATGTTTAACATTTCTGTTTTAATACAAGTTTTAAAGTGATTCTGCTGCATTATTTATGATTTGTAATTTTCGATTGAAGTTGTCATATTTAACTGCAGAAATCCGGTGAATGTATTGAGAAATTATTTTGATCTGTTGTTTTGTGCAAAATATACTTGGAGATATTTTCTGAAAAATACTACTTGATTTGAAATTGAAATTGAAGAAAAGATTTTGACAAAAGAAAGATTTTAAGTAGCATTCCAATTTTCAACAGATGATGACCCATAACATGTGTCGGGAAGTCAGGTTGAAAATTGGGGTGTTACAAATACAGCGTTAGACTGGGGCTACCTACGATGCGCTTCTAGCTGCTCACTGTAGGGAGACCACAATGTGCTCGATGGCTACATACATCGCATCGGCAATTGTATTTTAAAATCACTTATCTTCTTTTAAGTTCTCAATCAATCAAGTCATGCCATATAACAATACTATTCACAATGGTAGCATTCATAAATATGTGGAAAATGGAGATGAAATTCATGAAATGCATTAAAAGCGATTAATTTGGCACCAAGTATCTTCATTCAATTTAATCAAGCCAACAAAAACCAGAACATGCATATAATAGATCCTAAAGCTACCAAATAATCATGTTTCATATTAAATTTTTAAATAATATGATTGAGTAAGGAAATCTTACCCACCTAAGATTTTCAAATTTTTGTTTGCCTCCATTCGTTGCTAGGATTTGTTCCAAAAATATAAATTTACAATAAAATCATTATAGTACATCTTTCTAAGTTCCTACTTTCTTTCCAAATTTGAATAAAATAATTTCCAGCTAATGAGACATTCAAGAATTTCCATACTTTTTAATTAATTATTTCTATCTAAACAAGATCATTCCAACATTCCAAGATTCACATCTAAGTATTAATTAAATTAAATATTCGATCTTTGAATCTCCATAACCCCCTGAACTTCAATATTTTTCCATCATTCATTCACATCCATATCAAAACAGAATATTTATAATCACAAATAAATATTTCAACGAGAAATATAAATTTAATTTCAAAACTTTCAGCTATAGGTTCCAAACTGCCTTATTTCCTATTTCAGAGCTCTCGATTAATTCAACTTGTTCTTTGTATCACCAAGAATTTAATTAATTTATTCAAATTCACAATAGTCTCAAAATTAAATAAAAAAACATTTTTACCTTGCAACCTTCAAATTCAATTCTAGAATCCTCAAAAATAAGGTTCGATGCCTAAATTCTGCAATGTTTCAAGCATTGAAATCCCCAAATCACACATTTGCAGTTCATGAAATTGTGAACCTACGTTGAGGGTAAACATGAGTGCTTCCAATTTATTTATAGTTCATAGATTTCTAAATTAATAGACTTATACCTTTTCGCTTCCCGAGTTGGTTCCAAACCCTTCAAGATCCCCTTTTTTGTTCCCTTTTGAAATTGATAATTGATGCTTGAAATCTATTGTACATCCAAAACCAACATTCAATCTCTCAAAATACAACAATGAAACTTCAAAATCACTCATTGGAAAGGAAAATGAAACTCACCATGTTCCAACACATTCCGAACGTTGAAACCCCCTTTCGCAACATGTTCTTCACGGATCTATGCCCCAAAACCCTCTCAAAATCTCTCAAACAAACAACTAAAATTCTAATTTCCTTGTTGAAGCTTTTTTTGTGCAAAAATCTCAATCTAGGGCATCAAGTTTTCATAATTTTCATGCCCAAAAAAATTCAGATCGTGTTGCTGAAGGCTTATTCATGAATTTGGTTTTGGAAATAAGTTAAAATGGTTTGAATGAGTTTAAAAGTAATGAGCTTGGGATGGTTTGGTGAAGGTTTGAGAAAGCAAAAATGGTGGTTTGCACACACAAAATCAGATTTAGGGCTTCACTATCTCGAATTTTGGTATGAAAACGAAAATGGAGGTTTTGATGTTCAAATCCCTTAAATCTTGAATAGGAACGACGGGAGCTAATTTTGGGACAATTTTGTGAGTGTATTGAAGAGTAGATCTAGGGTTTTTGCGCTTCAAACTCTTAGAAACCTCTCATTTCATTTTTCGTTCTTCTTCATGCAAGATAACAACTTCTTCGTTCTTTGTTCGTTCAAATGCAACAGCTAGTTTTCTTCTTGCTCACACACAAATCATGACAGCTGGTTTCTTCTTCTTCTTCTCACGATCCAAACACACCAGCTTCTTCATTCTTCTGTCTCCTTCACACAAATCACCACCAACAACTTCGATCTCTCCTTCATCATGCTCCAAATTGCAAAACCCAACTCAAAAATCTAACTCTTCTTTCGTGCGTGAAAGCCCAACACAAAAATCTAGATTCTTTTTTTTTTCTTTTCAATCAACTAATCTGTGATTATTTCTCAAACTCATAGTTGAGTTTAATCCACCAATATTTGATTTTTATTTTTCAAACCATAGGTTATGCATAACTTTCATTTTTATTTTGCGAATCTTGCATCTTTCATTTTGATTTTATCTTCTTTTTTTATTATTAATTCCTCCCAAACGTAACTTTCATTTTTTTGATATTTTTAACCCAAAATTTACATCACATATATATAATAAAACATTTATTTTATGTCTTGATTGATTACTTTATATTTTATATTTTAATTGTGACATGTACAAGTTCGTGAAATTTTGGGGTATTACATTAATAGTTTGAGATTGCTATTCCAATTCATTCTAATCCTGCATAGACATTCAAAACCTTTTTCGAACATTATAATGACATTAAAAAAATGCTAGAAATAACATAAAATCATGCTAATATGCAACTAGTCATGCAATAATGCTCTAAATGCAACTTAATTTCCTATTAAACTCATGCAAATTATATATAAAATACCTATAATATAGTTAGTTTTCTATGCAACTAACAAATCCAAAACTAATCCAAGGGCGAAGAGGGATGATTTGTGTAAAAGAAAAGTGTCCAATGAGCAACCTACCATTCCTTGCTCATTGAAACTCTATATAAACCCCCATAATGCTCTCATTCTATTAATCTCAAAGCAAAAGCTAATAAGATCTCTTTTGTTCTCTCTAGCCTTTTTCTTGGCAATCCTCTCAGTTCTTGAGTGATCTTGAATTGTTCTTGAATGTTTGAAAGTCTTAAAGTAACAGAGTTCTGCCAGATTTCAGAGGCTTACAACTCTTTTGTGAATTAAGGTGGAAGTGATTTCTATAATCTCCATCTTACTAGTTTAGTTTAATATCATGTTCATGTATGCTTGATTTCAGTTTAGTATGATAAGCATGATTAAAATTTTCAGTTTAACATGTATGCAATGTTTAGTTGATCATGAAACTATGCCTTACTTAGATTATGAATGTTTAGGTTTGTTTTAAAGTAGATGCATGCTATGTGCTTATTTTCATGCTTTGAATGTTTATGTGTTCAACATGTTGGGTTTACTTTATTTATGATTCATGAGTATGAGATTAAATAAAAGATTTTGGAGATTATGAACCACGTGCTATCACAGTGAACATGAGGGTCATTGTGGTGTTCTTTACATATTATTAGTTCACATGGATGATGTCCCAAAATACTTAGAATATGGGTTAGGCCCTAAGTCCAATGAAACTTGGCATAAGAAATTTCTTTTCACTCAAAGGAAGTATCTTGATAAAGAACATCAAGGGCTTTGAAACCCTTTTAGTCAAATTTACAATTGTAAACAAAATATTGTTTGAAACACCTAATGATTTACAAGTGCATGAATTTGAATGTATTGTTATTCTAAATTAGTAATTTGGTTGTTTGAAAAAGATCCACTGGGCTATGTGCTCACCTTCCCTCTTATATTTTTTAGGAAATTGACTTGAATGAAGACTATAAATATTAGTTAAGTTTTTTGTTTTAATTTAGAAAGTTTTTAATTTCTATGTAAGGGCATGTTGCCCAAGTTTTGAATATTCCTCTATGATTGCTTCTTTTTAAGATTGAGTTATATACTCCACTTTATTAAATTAATGAAGTTTATTAATTTCTTTTATCTCTTGCATTATTGCCTTATTTACTTTGTCTCCTAAATTTGAGTTAAGTACTCTTAAATTCTATTAGGGCATGAGATAATTCAAATAGAAAGTCAAGTTATATACTTGTAAATTAACACTGGCCCGACTTACCTTGTGGTTAAGTCTTATTGAAAGTCTCAAAAGTTGAGGTGTTACACTCAAGGTTGAACCGATATCTTAATATTTTTCAAAGCCCTGCTACTAAGTGACTAAGGACCATGTGTTTACCTACCCTTAAAGCTGTCATTCTACCCTAGGAACACATATGCAAAGCCAAGGCTAGGCTTTAGGGTTTCATAGAGTTTTCCCCATATCTTCATGACTGTTTAGGCGAGCCTTAGGTTTCACCATAATCAAGTATGTTAGGGCTTTATTTAGGAATCTTAAGAGACTTTTCCACACAGTTCAGAGGTTGAGAAGATAAGCATGCCCTTGTTGTACATGTTCCTTCATTTGTTTATCTAAGAGCGCCCCACTTCGTGCCTAGTTAGAACATAGTATCATACAACAATCAACCATTAGTCTATATCTCCCCGTAAAAGGGCATTCTTAAGGCTGAAAAGAGATGGAAATACAACACACTTTTATGGTAAAAATCTCACTTAATACTTGGTTGAATGTAGCTTCCTTTATCTTCCAAAACGCACTATCACAACTCCTTCTCCAACTATGTTTATGTCCTCTTCTTGTTAGAGATTTTGGTGCATTCTTTTTTTATTATTTCTCTAAGTTGTTTGTATATGGAAGTCCTTCCAATGGTAGTAAAAGGTTAAGAAAAGGAAGGAGTAATAAGAGAAAGATGGAGGATGACTAAGTGTGGAAACCAAGAGGGCATTAGTTTAGATTTGAGGGTGTTCTCATTTTTGGAGTGCAGGAAATGTAAAGGAAGAGGATTTTTGACATTTTTCTTGATATTCAAGTCATTCATTCATGGAATGGGTAGAGAATTTAAATTATGGAAGAAGGGTTGATGGTTCATTGAGTTCTCCTTAAGGTTTCATGAGCAAGTCTCCGTTTTGGATAGTTAAGATTGAAGAGTTGGTTATTAATCAAATGGTGTTGCATAGTCTCTCTCCTAATATATGTTTTTCATCTCCATGTCCTATTTAGGATGTCTAAGAAGGGTATGAGAGAGATTTCCCCATGGAGGCATCATATCTAAAATACACTTCACATTTTATTTCTAAATTGGTTTTTGACATGATTCCTTGCAATATTCTTAGGATCTTGGGCGATTCTAAAGAAATTTTTAATGCACAGCTGAATACTTAATTTACATGAAAAAAAAAAGTTGAGGCATATTTGTAATCAACCTCCAAATTACAGACTTATCTCTCTATTTGAACTTACTAAAACTCTACAAATTGCAGACTTTTTTCTTGTAGTGAATATTTTTTTATAAAATATTGTGTATTTTCTAACAAAAATTGGATGGTACTTTTTTAAAATAAATAAGAAAGTGATATTTTAAAAATAAACAAACAAATTATTTTGAATAAATAAATTACAAAAATATAAATATAAATTTTTATACATTTAAATCATGTATAATATTTATTTAAGTGTGAATAGTTTAATTTTTATATATTATGAAGAAATTTGTATTTTATATATTATATAGTTTAAATAATGGTTTGATATGATTGTTAGTCTCATATAGTACAATCTAATAAAATATAAATCATTAGGAGAGATTGTCTATTAAATAAAAGTTTAATGAGTTACTCATGTGGCAAAAATATTAAATTTTTGAATGGTCTAACCATTAAAGATATCCAAATTGCAGTATGCAATTGTAAAACTTAGGTTAATTTTCCCTTCAATTCAAATTGCAATGCGCGAGGGAGGAGTGTCAATGTTAGTAGTGGAAAGGCTGTAGTGCAAGCCTCGATTCTTGATTCTTCACGTTATCCTATTAATAATCTTCTCATTCCAGGAAAGGATGTTTCTCCTTGGATCAAGAATCATCTTCTTTTTCTAATCGGACAACTTCCAATCGTGGTTATCATTCTTCTAATGGGAATCATGGATGTAAGGTTATGAGAAAAACTAACAAAAAAAATCCTTCATTAACAATTGAATCACATTGCTCCAGTTCATTGTATAACACTTAACACTTATATATGTTACTTTGCACTCTATAGTATATACTAACATATCGCCACCACCTTCATTCCTACAAATCTACAAATACTGTAATATCAATACAACTTTCTATATATTTATAAAACTACATGAACAACCTATCAATAGAAAAATTTCTAATTGGTAACTAGTGGAATACTAACATGAAACCGCTTCAACAACTTGTTCTCTCTCTGCAGTGAACAACAGTCTTCTTGAAGACCCCGTCCTAACTCTGTGACCCCAACAGTTACCTCCCTCTTGTTTTGCATTGATATTTACTCAAGATTGAACAATTTAAGACCCTTTGTCCATATGGGTGGCTGTGCAGTGATGAAGAGTTCCTAAGAATCATATTTTTCAAAACAAGAAAGAGAGATCCCGGCATCTATTCATTGGGAAAAAAAAACACATAAAAACCATCAGTAAACTGAGACAACATGGCTAGCACTTGCATGCAGGGAGCAGTAAGGAAATACATCTTAAATATATGAGATCATTGATCCTTAAAGGTTCAAAACAAAGTTGCTAATGATTAAAAAAAAAATTCTATGTGCAAAGGATAAATTGGACAAACCTTTTCGGACACTTCCAGTGCTGTCTGCATGACAAAATTACCATAAGGATCCTGACACATTGATAAAAAATTTGATTCTTCAACTAGCTCCTTTATAATTGTTGAAGATTGATCTTCGTTAAAATAATTCAAGCATGTTTGAACAACGTTGCTGCTAAACTTTTGCTTGGAAAGTGATGCGAAATTTCCTTTAAGATAAGCCAATGCTTCATTGTTGACATGAGGGATCTTCATTTTTAGTACATATTGTACAACATAATTGCTAAAATCAAGTAAGATTAACAACATAATTAGTTTAAGTTCACATAATTGGTGGACTAAAATTAAATTAGAATACCAAAAAGTTAAAAGGGACGTACCCATAAGCATTTTTAGACAAAAGAAGCGCACTTTGAGCTATTTTAGTCACAAGTCTCTGCTTTGGCTCTCTATGTGCACATTGCACGCATTGTTGCAGGACACGACATCCACTGCTATCTGTTGCAATGTCAACACAGTTTTCCACCACCGCATCTATAAGGTACTGCAAAATAAACCATCTCATGATAACTTTTCATACACTTCAAGAAGGAAACATGTTAACAAATTTAGACAGAACTTCATCAGATTTACAGTTGTGACTGTCTTCATGTTTTTATCTACTTGTAGCAATCAGATTTACAGTTGTGACTGTCTTGATGTTGTTATCTACTTGTAGCAATCAGAAAAGTTATTGCTATACTCCTTTGGTTATAATTATGAGAAGCATTCAAAATTGGCGTAAAAAGGGAGAAAGACTACATGGAAGATCACATAAATTTAGGAAAGGGTGTAACCGAGAAAGTACCATATTTGATTGAGAGGTGAAATTCTGGAAGCAATGCCTAATAACGTGATGAGAATGCTGTCCAGTAATCAGTGGGAACACCATGGGCTGCATTGCTGACATAAAATGATTAATTTCCTCTGCATCAGTGAGATGCGCCAACAAGATCTGCACAGCTCGAGATCTGCAGACACAAAATAAAAAACAAGCAGACATGAATGAATTAACAAATCACTCGTTCTTGATCGAACCAAATTATCTTGCTCTTTCACACTCTCTTCTGACGTTAACTTACCCATGAGAATCGCAGCATATATTCCAAAGGACCTCGTGGCTCTGAATAACTGAGTAAAGAATGAAAGATCTTTGTTTCGCGTCGCCAAACTCTATAATCTTCTCAACGACAGAACTCCCACTGTGTTCCACCATCAAATCAATCAAGTGAACCTGTAATTCATTAAATATCAAATCAATCTCCTCCTTTTTCCCTCCTTCAATCTTACTCAGCAGGAACATACAACCGCTTTGATCGTTAGCTGCATCAAGCATCTTCCCTTTAATTTCTTCTAGAGAAGTGTAATTCGGAGGTGGCCTTAACTGAAGCTTAGCAAGAAAATTCAGATCAGACACAGACGTACTGTTTCTGCCACCACTACAATGCTCTTCACAATGATGACTACTGCAATTACATTCATGATTCCCATTAGAAGAACGATAACCACGATTGGAAGTTTTCCGATTTGGACAAGAAGAAGATTCTTGATCCAAGGAGCAACATCCTTTCCTGGAACGAGAACGATTATTAGTAGGATAACTTGAAGAACCAAGAACCGAGGCTTGGACTACAGCCTTTTCGCTACTAACACTCCTCCGTCGCGCATCGCAATTTGAAAAAGAATCCAAATACTCGGAAGAAGAAGATGAAGTGCAAACAAGAACGTGATAAGCAGCAACTATATGCCGTATGATTTCGTTGCGAAGCTTGACCTGTGATTCCAGTTGTGTCACTCTACACATTGGTGCTGCCATAGGATTCTTGGTAGATCTTGTTTGGACGCTGTTGCTGCCCTCTTCAGAAAGCAATTTCGTAGTAAGCTCCCGCGGAAGCAAAGAGTCAAGATAGAAACCCACACTAGGCTCCGTGGCCGGGGCAGCAGCAGTGGTGGTGCTGGTGCCCGCAGTAGACGAGGCCTGTGACGAGATACTAAGACGAGAGAACTGGTCTTGATACGACCACGGAGGAACAATTTCGATGAAGGGATTGAGAGAGCCATGGTCGAGGTTTGAAGTTGAAGTGGGTATTACGGATTGAAGAAGCTTCCGATCGTTCTTCTCGTTGTTGGGCTCCATTGAGAAGAGAACAGAAAAGCAGGGGCGAGCAGAGGAGTGGAGAGGAGAGGAGAACAGAGAACTTTAGATTAATGGGATAGAGTTAAAGAAATACGCAAGGAATGGGTTTTATAGGAGAATTTTTGGGTTTGTTCGAGATAGAAATAGAAAGTTTTTAAAGAAGTTTCCTAATTCCTTCGGAAAAAAGCCGTTAGAGTTGTATAGAAATTCTAGTTTTGGCGGGAGCGCCAACTGCGTGTGTATACAAATAAAATTATTATTTTATTATATTATTGTTGTAGTGACAGAATTGGACTAGAACACTGTTCCGTCCCTATCTATTTTGAGTCTCCGGCAAAATATAAAAAAATAATAATATTGAAGAAAATAAATAACAAGAATAAAAAAATAAAAAAAAGGTGAAAATATTTTTATCAAAAACGCATTAATGTAAAACTACTCTTAATTAATAAATATAATAGCACAAAAAATTAATAAAAATAGTTAAAAAAAGAATAAAAAGAAAGGACTATATAAGAATGGTGTAGCAGGCAAATAAGAAGAAGATATGAGAAATAAAAAGAAGAAGAGTGCGGCTAAAATCACCCCGAAATTAGTTTTTTCCATCCCAAAATTCAAATCCAGTTTACCCCTAATTGAAATGACGAAAAAACCCTTCTTAAACACCCCACTTAATCCTATGTGACATCCAATCATCCCACCCTATCCCACTAAACTCTCCATTCATCTCCACCGCCGTCCCCACCACTCACACCATCTTCTTCGGCAACGTCGACAAACTTATCTGGCGAGACTCCGACGAACATTCTGACGAGCATTCGAACGCCTTTTCTTCGAGGTATACATTATAAATCACTTATTTGGATTAGAAGGTGCAAAAAGAGGGACCAAATCTAATGTGTTGGAATGTGATTTTTGTGGTGTAAGTCAGGGCATAAGAAAGAATTGCGATTCACTTTATTTTGAAAGAAATGGCACACAAAACGGATTCTACAAGCGAAATGAGCGTAAATGAGGTATATTTTGCACCCTGTTGTGTTTAGAATCGCGTTCGAATTAATATTTCATGATTGACTGTCTCGGCCCTATGTGGCCGAGACTCACTGAACACGTCTCGACCATCTAGGGCCGAGACTCATCAGTAGGTCTCGGCCTCGATGACTGAGACTCAGCACTGAGTCTCGACCATGCAAGCCGAGACTCTTTGGTGAGTCTCGGCCATGTAGGTTGAGACTCACTAATGAATCTCGGCCCTGAGTGGCCGAGATTGTGCTGTTTGTTTCCTGTTCCCTTGACTAATTAATACTTATTTTGATTATTGTAGATTGAAGAAAAATGCACCGATATAATTGTTGATTATATAGAACAATTCACACTGCCGGGTCCATTTGGGTCAAGAGAAGAAATGATATCATGGGCACAACATCAGGGTAAGATTAATGGGTTTGTTGTAAGAACTCTGATATCAGTGGAAATGGTAGACAAGCAAGAATAAATATTGCTTATGAAAGATATGGGTTGTACAAAAAAGGACCCAAAAAGCAACATGTTGATAGTGATGAAAAAGTTAAAGGAAGATCAAAGACAGGGACGAAGAAGTGTGGTTGTCCGTTTTTGTTAAATGGAAAGAACCCGAGTGAGGGTATATGGATCTTGACCGTAGCATGTGGTACCCATAATCACCCGACAGCTAAATACCTTGAAGGTCACTCGTACGCAGGTAAGTTGGACAAGGATGAGGTTGATGTCATGTTGCAAATGACGAAGGGCAATGCACGACTAAGAGAGATTTTAATGACATTAAAGGAAAGAAATGCAATGACTTCATCCACTTTGAGGACTATCTACAATGCAAGACAAAAGCAACGATTAATAGAAGCTAGGGGTAGGATACAAATGCAACAGTTGTTGCACTTGTTGGATGAATCACAATACATTGAATGACATAGGTGTGAAGCTGAAAGTGATGTTGTGAGAGACATATTTTGGGCTCACCCTCGTTCAGTTGAGTTGTTGAAATCTTTTTCTGAAGTTTTGCTAATTGATTGTACCTACAAGACAAACAGGAACAAATATCCATTTATACAGATTGTTAGTGTGACATCTACGAATATGACATTTGCTGGTGCATTTGAGTACATTTCTGCTGAAAAAAAAGACAATTACACTTGGTGTCTACAAAGATTGAAAGAGTTGATGGTTGGATCTCTTGGGCCTAATGTGATTATCACTGATAGAGATTTGGCCCTTATGAAGGCAGATGCCAATGTGTTTCCCAAATGCATAACCTTATTGTGTACATGACACATCAACAAGAATGTTTTGGCCAACACTAAAGAAATGTTTACCAAAGATGCTGATTTCAAGATTTTTTTTCAGAATTAGAATGACTTAGTGAACAGTGGGACAGAGATGCAGCATAATGAAAAGCTAGAGCTTATGGAGGCTGAATATAGGGCATTTGATAAAGTTCTTGCATATGTCAAAAATACCTGGTTGAACCAATTCAAAGAAAAGTTCGTAAAGGCTCGGATTGACAAGGTGATGCACTTTGAGAACACAATAACCAATAGAGCAGAGAGTGCACACGCCAAGTTAAAGAGGTACCTTGGGTCTTCACAAGGGAATTTTGTGACCTCATGGGGTGCCATCAATGCAATGTTTGAGCTACAACACACGGAGATCAAGACATCATTTGAGAAGAGTTCGAGTATCGTTGTGCATCAGTACCAACTTCTTATTTTCTCATTGTTGCATGGATTCATTTCTAGGGATGCATTGGAGAAAATTTGACTTGAGTTGTGGCGTGTATAGAGTGTTGGTGTAGATAAAGGGTGTTGTGGTTGTGTGTTGCATGCAACACATGGGCTTCCATGTGCTCATGAGCTCGCTATGTATGAAGTTGCCCACTCGCCGATCTCATTAGAGGATATCCATCTTCATTGGCAAAGGCTAAGCCTTGATGACCGTAAAACACCGCGAAACTTCAATTACAGAGCTTTAGAAAAGTAGCTGATAAGATAGAGAGAAGTGACGAAAATAGAAGAAAAAAAATTGTACAAACCCTGTTAGAAATTGTCTCTCCATCTATGTCGTCTATTGTTCCTCCTACTGAAAAAATCAAAACAAAGGGAAGACTGAAGAAGGTGGATACAAAGCGAGACCCATCCCATTTTTAGTATGTTATTTCTATTGGCTCGAGCTCCTCATCCAATGTACTGAAAAAAGAAAGTTTCACAGCAAAAGGTTCATAGGACTCGGTCAAAGATGACATTGAATTATCTAGGGGCATTTCATGTTAGGTGGCATGATTATATTCTAAATGTGGTTGACATTAAGGCCGACGGTAATTGTGGATATCGGGTCATTGCAGCAGGCCTCAGTTTTGGGGATGATGGTTGGTAGTAGGTGAGAATTGATATGCTGTGTGAGCTTAACAATTTTGAAGCCCAATATGCCAGTTATCTCGGTTCAGTGAGGGTGCAAGAAATGAGGGAATCATTACAATGTGACCAATCATCGGCTCCACTACAGAAATGGATGACACTAACTGACATGGGTTTATTGGTGGCAACTACTTTCAATGTAGTGTTAGTTCAATTATCTAGTAGCCAATGCATGACATTCCTCCCTCTACGAAAGGACGCATTGTCTTATCAAATGAGGAATATGATTAGGATTGAGTTTGTTAATGATAATTACTTTGTGAGGGTAAACATCTAATACTTTACTTTAATTATGGTTTGATAAATAAATATGCTTGTGACTAATTACGTTCGTTGTGTGTAGGTTTTGTTCAAGCGTAATACATTAATTCCGCCAATATCAAAAGAGTGGCACGTCATCAGGGATCCCCAGGCAGAAGGTTGGGTAAGCCACTACCGAGTGATTAATGTTTGTGAAAAAAATGATGCACGAATTGAAAAAATTATAAGTCTTATTAGTCCGTGTTAGGTGACATTTGGAAAACAAGTCTAAGGATATTACATACTCTTTTTTGTACATGATATTTTTTTGTAAGATATATTCTTTTTGTATTAATTAATGTATTTTATTTCTTATTTTTTAGTAATTTATAATAGCGCATCACAACCCATAGGCGGGTTTCGAGACCCACTTGGAGGGTCTCGGTACCAATTAGGAGGGTCTCGGGATCCATTGGGAGGGTCTCGAGACCCATTGAGTAGGTCTCGGCCTGGGTCTTGGCTAGTCAGGGCCGAGACCCACATCTTGGGTCTCAACCTAGTAGACCGAAACCCACATTTGGGTTTCGGCCTACCTAGGCCGAGATCCTCTTGTTGGTCTCGGCCACCGAGGCCAAGACACAAGATGTGGGCCGAGACCCACTTGATTGGTCTCGATACCCACTAAAATCAACGGGTCCTGAGACCCACTCTACTGTACATGACACTTAAACTCAATTGGTTGCTGATACACTCCAACAACTATACATGGCACTTAAACAAAATGCACTTCGTTAGAAACATTTCAAATTCAATGTTAGAAGTCTAAAATGTTACATATTACATATTTGAAGTTACATATTAAATGTTAGAAGTCCAAAATGACACTTGTTTGAAGTCTTAAACAAAAACAGGTCCACTAAGCATCACGGGTTGCCCTCCGCTTTCTTGAAAAAAAAAATGAGGAAAGGGCTGCGATGATCATGCATTGTCTAGCACAATGGGGCTTGATGGTGTAGTTGCCTCATCAACAGTACCAGATTGTGCTCCTCCAAGGCTAACACCTGCGAGCACATCGATCATGCCCTCCACACAGCTGCTTGCTCCTTCCAATGACGTCCATTGTAGCCTAATGTCCACTGCAGTCCTAATACGCTGACACAAAAAGTAAATGTATTTAAAAGACAAGACGAATGCGGATATGTTTACATCTTCAGTATAAATAAAGAAGTTTTACCCAGTTGGCATCATTATCCAAAGTCTGACTACCATGCTTAGCCTCAACTTCTAGGTTTTCAACAATAGGATGGGATATTATTGAATACCACTCCATGTAACCTGGTGCAGAGTCCCATGGATGACGTATCACCTCCCCCCGAACACTTGCGCCCAATACATGGTTTTGCCACCTCTCAAATAATTGCGGAATAAACATATGCTTGACCAAATATTTACTTCAGGTGGCACCCCGCTCAGATTTTATTGGTTCAAGTGGAGCGTCGGGTATTGATTGAGATATCCTAACTGTCGAAGAAATCTATCGGGGTGGTATGGCTCTACAACGTCTAAGCAATTAATGAACCCAATGTAAAAAGTCACCTCCGGTACAGTTGCACCCTCTCGTGAGTCCCTATACGGATCCCAGTAAACCTAACAAAGATGTAAGTTCCTTAAGTCATAAAGAATAAAACCAACTACTTATAATTAAAGGAATTCAATAACATGTACTAATTACCTCGTGAGGAGATAACTGGTCGATTGTTCGACGAAGTGTAGACATGTAATCATCATCAACACCCATCTCCATCCTTTGCGTCCACATCATAACGCGCAAAAAATTATTGTAATAGTGGGGATTGATACGTGGACAGGTAAAAGAAAAATGGTCATATGTCCAACCCTATAGAAATTAAAAAATCAACAACCATTATACACAAATGCATATAGCAAAACACAAAGTTTTGATCTGTACAAGGGTGACAAACTCAACTTGGGTGAGATACCCTGCAACTTGATAGACCTCAGCTCATGAAGCACTACCAAGCTCGCGATACAAAAATGCAAGAGCGGCTGCTCCCCATGCATATGACCCGATAGTGTCTAGATTCTTTAAGAGATGAAGGAAGGAGACGTGAACTCGAGTACTGCTCTTATTGGTAAACAGTGTACTGCCTAGTAGATACAAAAGAAAAGCTCTGGCAGTTGCTACAACACTATAGTATTCATTTGCATTCCTTTGGACGTACCAAATAGATCTCTTAGCCATCTTTTGCTTATTGTGAGCCCTTTAGTCGTTCTAATCTCTTCAATAGCTTCTTCTTCAGCCACATCAAGGCACTCACATAACAACTGCACAACACCATCAAACTTCATCAATTTTACTGAAACTAATTTGCCCATCATTGGAATGCAAAGAAGAATACGAACATCGTCAAGTGTAATCGACATCTCACCGAATGGGAGGTGAAATGTGTTTGTTTCTGACTATCATCTCTCAATGAAGGTCGATATAAGCATCCTATTAGCATAGCCATAGGGACATGTGATCAGTGGGCTCAGTCTCGATCTATTGATCAACTCTTGTAGGTGAGCTTGTTCTTGGTGACATTCAAGGTCCCAAGACTTGATCATATTCCCATGGTTGATACATTTGAGTGGGCCTCGATGCTACGCTCAAAAAAATTTTTCTTTCAAAAAATTATTATTAACATTTATATTTGAGAGAAGAAAATATTAAAGAATAAAATTCACCTCATTATTCCATACTGCAATAGAGACATGGTGCTTAATGCTCTTAAGAACTGACGGATCAAACAGACCACCAGGAAAAGGTCCAAGAACATGTTCACTTTCTTCATGTTCTTTATAAAGCTAGCCTGCTTCATGTTCTTCAACTTCTTCTTCTTGTTGTGAATAATGGGAGGAGGTTTCACTGATTAAAGGTAGATTAGATCTTGCAGCCACCATAGCTCGCCTTCGTGATGCCGTCAATGGGGGCCTAGAAGAAGATGCATTTTCTGACTCATTGCTTGGTTTATTTCTTGACATATTCGTCTTCTTTGGTGGCATTTCTAAGAAAAAAGAACTAATCATTAATTTATTATAATATTCAAATGAAAATAACCATATGAATTAAAAACTGTAATAAACAATTCTCAACTTTGGGTCTTAACTAATTGTAGCAAACCTAAGGAGAGTCTCAGCCCTGCTGGCCGAGACAAAAGAGAGAGTCTCGGCCATGATGGCCAACACAGAGGAAACAGTCTCGGCCACCTTGGCTGAGACACAACAGATAGTATCGGCCAAGATGGCCGAGACATAGCAAATAGTCTCGGCCATCTTGGCCGAGACTCTTGATTAGGTTTCGGCTCTGTTGGCCGAGACACTTCCTTGACTCTTGGCCGAATAGGGTCGAGACCAAATTGAAGAAATGATGTGCCATTGCTCGTGATTCATATACCAAATCGAAGCTTGCATTGTCTAGACTATGAAAAATAAACTAGATCTGTGTTTTTCTTTTGAGATTTGTTAAAATTTGGCGAAGAGATTTGTTCCACAAAACTACGAATTTGGTTTCGCAACAGCTATAAAACAACTCTTAAAAGCCTGTATAATAAATTTCTATAACTTTTTGGCACTAAAACAATGGTTTTTGGTATGAAATCGATGTTTTGCCGATGGGGTGAGTTGTCAGTGGTGGGGGTGCCTGTTGGTGGTGGTGAGGGGTGAAGATGATGAGTAATTAGGTTAGTTTAGGTTAGTTAGATATTAAATATGGGTAGTTTTGAATTTTTACAAAAATATGGGGTGAATCTATCAATGTTTAAAAGTGAAAGGGGTGAACTTAGGAATTGGGGGTGAAAAAACCAATTTTGGGGTGATTTGAGCCCCACTCAGATGGAAGTAAGGTTGAGCATGTAAATGTATCATAATTTTTGTGTTAATTGAATTTTTTGATAATCAAAATTTTTTTTCTTGCGCATAAGTTGTTACAAATAGCATATAATTTAGTAACATAATGTTAGTGCATAATTTGATCAACAAAAAAGTAAAATAATAATACGATGCCCAAAAAAAAGCAAAAAATTAAAATGAGGAAAAAATTCAAGAAAATCCTCTTAATGTTGTGAAATTTTTTTGTAAAACAATTGATATGTCCTCTTTCTTATAATTACATGGGTATTTATAAGTGTAGGCACAAAATTGGCAAGCACTACAAAAAAATTACATTTTTAGCAACAAAAGTTTTAGTAATACATTTTTTTTGTTGCTAAAAAATTATTTATCAATAAAATTAAATTAGTCATTGCTAATATAGATAAATAACAAAACTATTTGTGACAAATTCATTTTTGCTAGTAAAATAATTAATAGTGATACAATAAATTTATCACAAAATCATGTTGTCATAAGAGAGAGAGAGAGAGAGAGAGAGAGAGAGAGAGAAAGAGAGAGAGAGAGAGAGAGAGTTAGGACGTTAGTTGTAAAGGAAAAAAAAAGAAAGATGAGAAAAGGGAAGATAACAAAAAAAGAAAAAAAATGCAGGGAAGATAACCAAAAGAAAAGAGATCGTGGTTGAAGAGGGAAGAAATGACCGCGAAGACATGAGCTTACCTTGTGCAAGGAACACTTGCTCGTGCAGACATACTTAAGCACGATGAGGTGTGAAAATATGAAAATGAGCTTCTACTTGGCTAATTTAGGCAGTTGTAGAAGAATATTGAATGAAAGGGGATTTTGCAACTTTGATTTTAAGGCAAACATTGGTACATCGATTTTCATTCATTATTATTGGCATGATTTCATTGTTTCCATCAGTTTTATTTCATCTTGTTCATTTGAGAAATTATAGTGTGTTTCGTTGGATATTATGATTAGATGTTTGATGGTAGCATATTTGGTATCTGGGGATTTTTGGTCTTTTGATGAAACAAACTTAGTTGATTTGAAAAACTGAGTTGAGAAAGTTGGATTAATGGTAGACCAACTAGTTCTCCTTGCAAATCCCTTCTCATTTCCCACCCACTCCTCAACCCCCTTGTTCACAGTTTTAGATTGTGCGATGGGAGAATTTCTAGGTTTAGACATCCTATGATGGGAGAATTTCTGGGTTGTCATTATAGCTACCTCTTTAGAAGCACTAGAAGTTGTCAACCTCCAAAGGCATAGAAAAATAGTCAACAAAAGAGGACAAAGATTGGATTCTATTTCCAGAGAAGACCTCCCAACAGAATCAAATGCATTTTACAAGTGGGCATAGAAGAAAATCTGCTCATGCAACTTTAGCCATAAGTCAGTTGTTCCTTCAGCAATATCTACAACCATTTATCACATATATCACAGTTCCTTTTTGAGATGTTACCGATATCAAGACCCCCCTTCTCCATGGGCTTGATCACAGTCTTCCACATAGTTAAATTCCTCACGTGTCTCCTGCTACCCGCCCACCAAAATCGTCACCACCACTACCAAATAAAAGAAAAAAAGATATTAAAAAGAATTGCTTAATTTTCCTTTTATATCTCAAAACTAACCATTTGCCATCTTAAATAGGGACATGAAGTTTGTTGGGATGGCAAGGAGAATTCATCTTTTGGGGACCCCTTTTGAAACCTTATATGGGTGGCCTGACCAATATAATAGTTAGACAAGTCTACTCCTCATTCAAACTTGCTGACTACTATTAAGCCTTACCATCAAAACATTTATAGTATTCAGAGTGCAACAATAACAAGTTAAGCGGAATCATGTAACAACAGCGAAAGTCTTTGACATTAATTACATTAACAGAGTCTAGTTCAACTTTGCATTTTTTTTTCAAAACTTGTACATACTAATTTAAAATACCAAAAATAGCAAAACAAAACAATTGACTAAGGATAGGCTAGAAAAGATAATGCGATCAATACACCTTTTCCCTTATCCACACCGGATGAACCTAAAATATTAAGAGTAGTGAGCTTGATATCCACATGAGCCCAGTGAATAGCAAAAGATATATCTATTTAAGTTTTGCATTCTACATGCAATGCAACAAACAACATTACAATTGTTCAATTTTAAATGCAACAACAAATAGCACGTACGATCATTAACATATAAAAATGCAACAACCTAATATGCTATGGTTTAAGGGTTCAATATCTAAACTCGACACCTTTCTTTCTTTTTAAGGATCTTTTGGTCATACTGCCATTCTGGACAGACGATACCATCGTCCAGGCCATACTACGATATTAATTGACGATCGTGGTCCATGGACCAGACTATACTATCGTATGCTGATTATCATGGCCCATTGACCAGGTGGTACAATCGCCTCCCATGAACCAGTAGAGTGTGCCATACACCACTCTAAATACATCCATAGAGTGTACCACTGTACCCCTCTTATCTCGGACTATCACGATTTAATGTCTGCACTTCGAAACCTTTCATCATTAGGCTAGGTCAGCACATCTAAAGATCCGTTGATCAGTCCTACCTTAGAGCTATCATGATCCAATGTCCGCACCTTGGAACCTCTCATCATTAGGTCAGATCGGCACATTTGAAGATTCGTCGATCAACTCTATCTCAAAACTATTAAGATCTAATGTTCGCACCTCAGAACATCTCATCCTGAGGCCAGATCGACACATTTGAAGATCTGCACTCGTATTTCAGGACTATCATGATCCAATGTCCGTGCCTTGGAACTTCTTTTTTTGAGGCTAGGTCAGCACATCTGAAGATCAGTCCTATCTCACTGCAATATGCAAAGCATGTAGCACATAGCAATGTAACAACAATAATTAGAATAAAAGGTTGAGTAAATACATCAAATGACTACTCACATACTAGATTGACTGTCAACATTCTCCCAGTTGTTGGTTGCGTTTTCCAATATTGAGTCACATACCAAAAGTTCACACTATTAACACGTATTTCGCTTTTGGTATAAACTGCATAACTTCTTCACAAATTTGCTATAATATACAATAAATAGAAAAAATTAATTATTTTCTATGTTACGCTTTTTTTTCATTTGAAGTAATTCATAATGCTATACAACATTATATATATATATATATATATATATCATTACATAATTAATTATAACCTTATATGTTAATCAATTAACATTTTTAATATTAATCATGCATTTATAACCTTGTATATCATATAATATTAATCTATACATTATTTCTTTAATTGCACAAATGCAAATTTAATATACCTACTGATCTCCAAAAATTCTAATTTTAGTATCATAGAGTTTAGAATTTCATTATAGATATTTTAATATCTGTCAACTAAAATTTTAGTGCTAATAGATATACCCCTTATGTGTCTACTTCTAATTACCATATAAATTCTTAGGGCTTACATGAGTACAAATAAAATATATATCTATATGCTACACGTTGATATATATATATATATATATTGAAGTTTTACTCCTTGTAAAAACATACCCTAGTTTTGAGCCACACAATTGGCTAACACTTTTATTAAAAACTATATCAGAAAAAAAAATGTAATTTATAACTTTCATAACAATTCTGAATTGAAAAAAGGTAAAAACAAGTTACCCAAGGTAACATATCTTCAAGAAAAGACAACCTTTTTCTTCCCTCTTTTCTTTCATTTTTCTTCTCTTTTTTCTCATTTTCATTTCTTTCCCTTCGGTTTGTTTCTTCTCTTCCCTGAATGAAATGTTGTGAGCAAGAATGAATGTCTAGCAACCTTTATATAGATAATTTTGGGATGGGTTCGATTGTCAAGAAGTCAACAATTTCTCTTCTTCCTCATCCATTCCACCTCAACCATATCATCCATGACTCATCCATCATTATCTCACCATATCATCCCATTTATCGTCTTGCTTTTTTTTTTTTTTATAAAATATAATATATATATATACACACACACGCACTCATACATGTAAAAATTAATTCATTTTATTAATTTATTTAATTAAATCATTTCATCAACTGATAAACTCCCGTTAACTAATTATTATCATTATTACTATCATTAATTAATTATTTTATTTTTTTATTTAATACATACATTAATTAATACAATTGCCATAAAATCATAAGTATTTTCATTTATAATTCATTAATTCATACTTGAAAATACATGTTGAACTCGTCGACTCAGTGTCCAAAAATATAGGTTGTTACAGTCTCCCCTCCTTAGAACAAATTTCGTCATTGAAATTTACTAAGATAACAAAAGATCAAGAAGTGACTCTCATAATCTTAGGAAAGTGACTCGATATGTAGTCCTCTCGTTCTCAGGTGTCCTGTTTGGCACCATGAAACTGCCAACATACACGTATCATCAGCATCTCCTTGTTGCGTAGCTTCTTCATGACTCGATCAATGATAGCTACCAGAGCCTCGTGGTATGTACAGTCCTCTTGCAACTCAACATGTCTTTAGTTCATCACGTGTGAGGGACCGAGATAGTACTTCCTCAACATTGACACATGAAACACGTTATGTACTCTCGCTGACTAAGGTGGCAATGCCAACCGGTATGCCACAGGACCTATTCTCTCGAGGATATCAAAAGGTCCAATATATCACAGAGTGAGTTTGTCTAAAATACCAAACCGAGTCTACCCCTTCTGAGGAAAAATTTGAAGAAGTACTTGATCGCCGACATCAAACTCAAGGACTTTTCTTCAGTTATCTATATAGTTCTTCTGTTTGTCTTAAACTGCCTTCATGTTTTGACAGATCTGTTGAATTTTCTCATTTTGTTGTTGTACAAAAGTAGGGCCAAAAATTGCTATGTCACCAATCTCAGCCCAACAAGCCGGCAATTAGCAATGTCGACCATATAATGCCTCAAATGGTGCCATGCCGATACTCGCTTATTAGCTGTTATTACATGCAAACTCACATATTGCCAAATGATCCTCCTAGTTACCACCAAAATCAAGGACACATGCATGGAGCATATCCTCCAAAATCTGGATCACTTCCTCAAACTGACCATCAATTTGTGGATGGAAGGCTGTGCTCAAGTTTATTCTAGTCCCTAACTGACTTTGCAAGCTCTGCCAAAAATGGAACGTAAACCAAACATCCCTATCAGACACAATAGACACTCAGATCCCATGTAATCTCACAATCTCGTAGATGTACAATTGACTTCGCCTGTCAATCGAATCTCTGGTATGAATCAGGGGAAAATGAGTAGACTTAGTCAGTTTGTTTACAATGACCCAGATAGTATCATGTCTTCACTGAGTCCAAGGTAACCCCATCATAAAGTCCATGGTAATGTGCTCCCATTTTCACTCAGGAATAGCCAAGGGTTATAATAAACCACTGAGTCTCTGGTGCTCAGCTTTAACATGCTGACGCATGTCACATCTCTACACAAAGGCTGCAACATCTTGCTTCATCCCTGCCACCAATAAGTACATAGAGCATCATGATACATCTTATTGGTGCTTAGGTGAACGGTATACCTCAAGTGGTGTAGCTCTGCTAGCACTCCTTGTCTCAGGCGAGGGTCATTTAGTATTCACAATCGTCCCGTGAACCTTAGTGTACCATCAATGTCAACTGACCACTCCACACAAGAATTGTCATCCACCCATTCCTAGAACATCACATAATCAACATCACGAGGCTATACCTACATGATCTCAGCAAGCAGAACTGGCTGGGCTTTCGTTTTTGCGTGACTCTGGTCTCAACCAAAGTCTCGTGGATACTCATTATTGTCACAAAATCAATTATACTCCACTCCTGAGACATATATCTAGCCATACAGGCAGTTTCAACCCGTTTCCTACTAAGTGCATTAGCCACCACATTAGCCTTCCCAAGATGGTATTCAATACTAAAGTCATAATCCTTCAACAATTCCATCCACCTCATCTACCTCATATTGAGATCGTTTTGAGAAAACAGATACTTGAGGCTCTTGTGATCCTAATGTGAATCTTCACCATAAAGATAATGCCGCCAAATCTTGAGCGCAAAAACAATAGTTTCTAGTTGTAGATCATGGACAAGGTAGTTCTTCTCATGAACTTTTAGCTATCCGGATGTAATACCTCATAATTTAGAATGAATAAACAAGAATTTTTGTCAATTAATTTATACAATAGTATATGTATAAAGAATTATGGACCATTATTGAATTAATGATCCAGGT
>JAJIYU010003835.1:0-25827 GCA_030144865.1 Tinospora cordifolia
GGTGTAGATGTACTTCAAGCTCTTGTGATCTGAAAATAGATCAAATTTCTCACCATAAAGGTAGTGTCTCCAAATCTTCAGGGCAAATACAATGGCTGCTAACTCTAGATCATGAGTGGGGTAGTTCTTTTCATGGATCTTCATTTGTCGTGAGGCGTAAGCGACTACTTGTCTTTCCTGCATCAATACCGCTCCCAGCCCATTTAGCGATGCATCTGTATAAAGGGTAAAAGTAACCCCATGAGTTGGAGTGACTAGGATGGGGGCCGTAGTCAGTCTCTTCTTCAGTTCTTGGAATGATTGTTCGCACTTTTCATCCCAATTGAACTTAACTCCCTTCCTGCTTGGTCATAGGTTCAGCTAATTTAGAGAAATCTTGTATGAACCTTCTATAGTATCCAGCCAGGCCTAAGAAACTCCTGATCTCCGTAACTGTCTTTAGTTGCTTCCAATTCATGATAGCTTCTACCTTCTCCGGATCCACAGAGATGCCTTCTGCTGATACTACGTGACCCAGAAACTTGACCGTCTTCATCCAAAACTCACATTTGCTGAACTTGGCATATAGTCGGTGTTCTCTTAGTGTTTCTAACACAATCTTCAAGTGTTCTTCTTTGGACTTGGAGTATATTAGGATGTCATCAACAAATACCACGACAAATTGGTCAAGGAATTGCTTATATACTCTGTTCATTAAGTCCATGAATGCTGCTGGAGCATTGGTCAAACCAAAGGGCATCACGGTGAACTCAAAGTGGTCGTATCTCGTTCTAAAGGCTGTTTTGGGTATGTCTGACTCTCGGTTTCTCAACTGGTGATAACCTGACCTAAGATCAATCTTCGAGAAATGAGTAGCTCCCCTAAATTGATCAAATAGGTCATCTATCATTGGCAAAGGATACCTGTTCTTTATGGTTACCAGATTTATCTTTCGATAATCGACACATAATCGGATGGATTCGTCTTTCTTTTTCACAAATAATACTGGGGCTCCCCATGGTGATTCACTGGGTCGAATGAATCCTTTTTCACAGAGTTCATCCAACTGTGTCTTGAGTTCAATCAGTTCTACTGGTGCCATACGCTAAGGAGGAATATCTATAGGATTTGTGCCTGAATAAAGTTCAATCTTAAACTCTACCTCCCTGTGTGGTGGTAGTCCAGGTAAATCATCTGGGAATACATCTGCATATTCCCATACTACAGGTATCTCCAGAATCTTCTTAGGTTCTCCAGATCTAATATCATCTTCTAGCAATTGTTTGAAGTCATCGCTCTGTTTTAGGCAATCTAACATGGTTGTCATAGGACTCCGAGGTAGTCTCTGCATATCCCCATTAACTTTAACTAACTTTCCGGATGGTAGAGTTAATTTGATTCTTCGTCTTAGGCAATCGATCTGAGCATGGTGTTGAGTCAACCAGTCCATTCCGAGTATTACATCATACCCTTGGACAGGTAATAGTCTAAGGTCGACAGTTATTAGTTTGTCTCCAAACCTTAGTTCACATGTGCAAACCTTCCGAGTGACTACAGTGTCTCCTATGGGAGTGGACACATGCAACGGTTCTGGTGATGTGGATGTCACTAGTTGTAATCTTCTAACTAGTTCTTCTGACACAAATGACTTAGTCGCTCCCGAGTCAAACAATACTTTCACAGCAATGTTAAATAACAGGAATGTACCTTCAACAACAGGGATTTGCTCTTCAGGGGCATTAGTAATGGCAAATACTTGAGCTTGGTTTGGTCCCCGACCCTGATTTTGTGCTCGTCCCTGATTCTGATTTTGTGCCTGGGGATTATTTGGGGGAGGCAACTGCTGGAGAGGGCGTGCAGGTAGTGCTCCACCTTGATTATTCGGAGGTTGCTGTGGTTGCATCTGGATTTTTCTAGGACAAAATCTTGATAAATGCCCTTGCTGATTACAGTTGTAACACTGCCCTTGTCTTCTTGCTAGCGCCAACTGTTCTTCGGTTTTGGGTAGATTTTGTTGCTGCGGCCCATTGTTCCCGTGATTCTGATTGGTATTTCTTCTCTTCGCATCCTCTTGGTGATTTCTTTCACCTTATGGCCTCTTATTTTTATTTTTCAGCCTTTTTTCGAATTGTAGTTCCTGTTCAAGTGTTAAGGCCTTATCTACGGCTTCTCTGTATGTATTCAGGAAGGCCATTTTTACAAATTTTCGGATCTCAATCTTGAGACCCAGGCGTTTAGAAAATATTAGTAAATTGTGTTTTCTTGAGGAAAATAATTTATAGGATTGATTTAGAAATTTTTGGAACAATTATCGGATTTTTAAAATGATAAATAGAATTTTTTGGGAGAGAAATATGATTTTTGGAAACATTATTCAATTTTTGAAGAAAATAATTGAATAAATGTTGAAATTGTGTGTAACGTTGATATTTTGATGAAAAATGATGAATTAGACAATTAATAATTATATAGAACGAAAAATGTGAAATTTCGGTATATAACATATATATATAAATATGTATATGTAAATGATAAAAAGGAAAAATGAAAAATAAAATAAATAAATAAATAAATAAAGGTGGGACTTGGGCTGACCCAGGCGTTGGGCCTGGGCAGGCCCCACTAGGCCGAGTGTCTGGCCCGCACGGGCGGGCACCAGAGCCAGGCATGTGGGCTGGCCCAAGTGGACTGTCGGCCCATGCACCAAGAGGGGGGTCCAGCCCCCTCTTCTCCTTGTTTTGTGCATTTTTTTGGGATTTTTGGTTTATTTTTGACCGAATTTTTTGGATTTTCAGTAGAATTTTTCCAAGAAAACCATGGGAGTTCATGGTCTATAACCCATGGTTTTGGCCATCACTTCATGACCTCCAAATTGACCAATGAAGGCTGCCAACTGTGCATCTAGTATGTGATGCTAACTGCCACCTGGATGCCACATGTCATCCACACCTTGCCAAGCAAACATCCTCATTCAACAAAAATGCATTCTTGAGCTCAAACACAGAATTCTTAGATTCTATAACCAACTTTTCAAGCTCATAACTTCTCCAATTCTCCACCAAATCCTGCAAACTATAGCTTAATTTGAAGCTTGTACCACCACCTATAAGATCCCATAAGTGGTTCTCTCAATCTTGGAGCCGTTTGAAGCAGAAAACACCAACAAGAGGGTTGTCCACACTGTTCAACCCAGAAATTTCAGAAAGAGTGTGCTGGAACCATCTTTGGAGCCTTGGACCTTGACCATTTCCAGTTCCTTATTGAAGGCCAAATGGTTCACTCCCTTCATTTTCATATATACTTTGATCTCAAAGAGTTAGAGAGTGAAAAATAGGGCCTTATGCATTATTTTAGGACCTTTGAAGTTGGTTGCTTACCCACTGTTGCAACTGTGTAACAGAAACAGTTGGAACAACCTTGGGAAAGCTTATACCAAGCCCAATCCAGACTCGTCCCTCAGGTGAAACCCTTTACTTTACCTCTCATGAAGTGTATTCAAGTGTCCAAGTGGAAAAAATTTCATATTAGAACGTTTAAAACGTTTTGTGAGTCTCTGGTATTTACTGTGTAACTTACTGTTGCAACAGTGCCGACAGAAAGAGGTTGAGACCAGAACAAGAGCTGTATTTGGGACACTCCAAGGCACCCCTTTTAGGCTGAAACCAGATGCATTGTAGACTCCATAATAGAGGTTCCAGAAAGGTATAAAGACTTGACCTTGAACTTTGTCTTGTTATTCATGCAAATATGTCATGATGTTATAGCAAATTCCTTGTGTTCTTTAGAATGTAACAGAATATTGATAAAATGAAAGACATGTTTTTGATGTTGCATGCTACTGATTCGAAGTGGTTGTGATTAGTGAATATGTTATGACTAGTAAATTGTAAGTGGACAGAAGGAATAACCCATAGAATGGTGATTGAATGATGGAAAAAAACACTAGAAGATTGTAAAATCCTTGAACCCCAGAAATTTTCTGTAATCTGTCCAAAAGTTCTGAAATAAAATTGACTAAACAAACCATAATAGATTGAGCTAAAATTCGGTGGAGAGACCCGTAGATATGTCTAGAAGTGGAATACAAAATTTCAGGACATTCTGACATATGTAGCTAGGTCAACTAAGGCAAACAGTCACTACCTATCACAGGGGATACGGGATCTATGCAGTTTCTGTTATCATGCTTAGAAACCTTAGTAAATGAGGTACAAAAATTGTAATTTAAAATTTTAGAAATACTTTAAGAAGTCTTCAAAAGTTATGTAAAGTTTGATCCAAATCCGATGAACAGATTGATCGCAGAAAAATCGAGAAAATGGCTGCGCAGATAGGGTCATAGGCTAAGGTTTGTGCCTAAGTAGTGGGAATTGAGAATATTGACCCTTTTTTGCCCAATTGACCCCATAAGGACCAGAATTGACCCTATGTGACTCTGTTGACCAGCTAGGCAGCAAATAATAAGTTGACTAGGGTTGACCAAGATTGACCGAGGTCAATCAAATGGACTTAGTAACTAAGGCAAGATGAATGAACATATGTGAACTATTCTTGACTAGGTCAAGTAATTGATTAACCAATGATATAGAATTAGAGTGAGCCAAGTCCCATATTAATGTTAAGAAGTTGCATCGATTTTGCAAGATCCAGTGCTAGCGGGACGCGACTGATCGCGAGAGGAGCGTCGGTAGTGCAGCATCCCTGTGAGTTGTTATTTTGTGCATTGTGAAAATGGTGTTACATATTGTGATGAATTAGTATCCTTTGAATGAGTTTTAAATGAAAAGCTCACTGAATGTCGAGGTCCGGGAGCGGGTTTGGGCATTGGATGCAGTAGAGCAATTAGGGCGAGTTGTGACCCTGACAGTGACCATCTAGCATAGAGTGCCTATTGAGGGGTTCTGTAGGCCTACAATGATGGCAACGACAATAAGTCTTAATCGGGTCATCACGATATGCCTAACTTTCTGCAACTCGCTCGTGTATTGATTGGGCTACCCTAGATCATCGAGTGACCACCTAGCATAGAGTGCCCTGAGAGAGGTTCTGTGGGCCCAGATTTGAGTTGTCACCTATACACCTAACCGCCGGGTTTTTCCTACTCGAGTGGATTTATATGTTTTGTAGCGTTATTAAAACTGTTTTTAATGAAAGTGCACGACTGCATCATGATTTTGAATTGTGTTTACTATTGCATTCACTTGCATAATGCTATGAGTCATGCATTTATGGCACATGTTTTAACTGTGGAATATTTGTTTTAAGTTTGAATTAGACGACATTACTCACTGAGCTGTCGTGGACAATTAGGCTCAATACTCTAAATTTTTAGGTTCTTCAGCAAGGGATAAGGGCAAAAGAGTAATTGTCGTGTAGTGTTACACTCTCTTTTCTTTTTGGTAGGACTTCTTTGTATTTTCCCTTTCTGTTATCGTCTTTTGAGGGTTAGGATCTATGTATAGGGGTGAGGATAGCATGTATATAATGGACAGTCTCTCCCGTTGTTACACATGTGTAATGACCCATTTTGAAAATATGAAGTTCTTATTGGCGTTCGTATGTTATATCTATTATGCATTCTTTTTTATTACTCTGATAGTGTGTGATGTGGTGTTGAATGTTGAGGCTTAACAGTGTCTTGGCAAACTCGGCTTGCGGGTGAGTTTGTTGGGATACTGTGCCGGTCGGTTCGCCCTTCATCCTAGGGAAGGGGTCTCGACAACATTGTTATCAGAGACCAAGGTTTTTCCCAATTAGGTAATAACAAGTGGTGTTGACCTAGGAGGATCTTAGAGTAATCGCGGAAATACAAAAGTGAAAGGACCTTTAGAAAAGACTTAGAGTAGCAACACGGGAGTATGGACAAAACTTTCTAACAATTGACTGGCAGGAAGAGGGACCGAGTGAGAGTGGCCATATCACGAGGGGAATCAGATTGTCATAGGGTGTTAGTAAGTTTTAAGATTGAGACTCTGAACCTTGTGGGTTAGGTGATTCCTTAGAAATAGTCGCCTTAATGTCTGAGTCGTAGTCTACTCATTTGGGACTAATGAAAGTTAAACAATTTATGCAGAGCATGATGCCTCCTCAACGTGAGAGACCCCGCGAGACCCCAGAGTTGTTACCATCGCCACCTCCGATTCAGTTTGGACAGAACGTTATACAGAGATTAGAAGCCTTGATCAGAGCGTCTAATGAGGTCGGTTACACCCAGGTGGCCTTACTGAGTGAGAGGCTTGATAGGATAGAGGCCGAAAGACAGAGGGCTGAGCTAGCAGCGCCTCCTGTGCCGGTTATGCCTGAGATCAGGGAGGATGATAGGGCTACAGCCTAGGCAGAGGCAACCCCAGTGAGGCAGGGCGATGACTCCACTCATGATTGCCTCCTGAAGAGATTCTTGGACCTGAGGCCCAAGGAGTTCCACAAGGTTTTGAGTCTAGATGCAGTGGAGAATTGGCTTCTCAACATTGAGAAGAATGCTAGGATACTGAAGCTGTTAGAGGAAAACCAAGTGTTGTTTGCGACACACATGCTCGAGGATGAGACTGCAGGTTGGTGGAAGGCCACTCAGTCTATAGAGGGATATATTTCTACATGGGATTAATTTCGGGAGCTATTCTTGAGTGCCTATGTCCCTATAGTAGAGAGAGGGAGCATAAGAAAGTGGAGTTCCTAACTTTATAGTAAGGAGACATGTCAGTCAGGGAGTACACCCACATATTTTTTAGACTAGAGGCCTATGTGCCCGAGCTAGTGAGTAACCCGAGGGAGAGAGCTAGATTCTTACGTCATGGGTTGAGGGCTAGCATTAGACAGGCTACGTCAGCATATAGTGAGGCTACTCTAGAGATCATGCAGAGGCATGCACTACAATTTGAGGCGGATGGCAGGGATCAGCATCCTGCCCCACAGATGGTACAGAGTGCATCCTTGCAGACGCAGCCCCAGTCTCAGCCACAGTCGTAGGCACATGGAGGCCATCGTGGTGGATCCCAAGGAGGCAGGTTTCATAAGAAGAGGAAGTATACAAAGGGACAGTTTGGAGAAGCACAGACTCAGCCTACTACTTTAGTCACACTCGCAGCCACCCCAGTACAGGCATACCAGCAGGTGGGATAGCCACTGACCCAGTAGGGAGGCCGAGGTGGAGGTCGAGGTAGAGATTCAGGGGGCAGAGGCTAGGGCCGAGGCCATACTAAGCAGAGACGATCACTTATATGTTACCAGTGTGGTTAACCAGGCCACAAGAGATATCATTGCCTTATGCCTATCCCAGCTTCCAGTGCACCCACCGCCAGCACTCGAGAGACGGCACAAGCCATCACCTACCCAGATTCTAAGGCGATGAAGGCTCTAGTAGAGGGTAAAATGTTCCTACTTGATACATCTATCTATGTATTGATTTATGTTGGATCTACATTGTCTTTTATTTATGGGCATACCATAGATAGATTGAGACTTAGATCTTTTAGAGCATCTACATGGCTCATGTTTAGCACTGCAGTCGGGGAATGAATCTACCCCAATTTGATTTGTGAGGGCTGCACGTTGAGGTTTGATGACTTCGAGACTCTGGTAGATCTTAGAGTACTAGAGTTCTTGGAGTTCAACGCTATACTTAGGATTGATTGGTTGGCAGCTTATCATGCCTACATCGAATGCTTTGCCAAGAGAGTAGTATTTTAGATTCCAGGGCAGCCTATTGTGACCTTCTAGGGTAGTGCTTCAGATAGACCGAGGACCCTGGGTAGGATAGCGATACAGTCCGACATAGATACATTGGCCAATATGGTCACCACTGGTGAGAGACCTTCACAGCAGAGCATATATGACATTCCTGTTCTTAGAGATTTTCCTGATGTGTTTCTCGATGACTTGCCTGGTTTGCCTACCAAACGAGAGATTGACTTTTATCATTGAGGTTATTCCAGAGACACAGCCCATTTCGATCCCTCCTTATTGGATGGCGCCTAAGGAATTGCAGGAATTGAAGGTCCAACTTGAGGAATTGATGAGTAAGGGTTTTATTACCCCTAGTGTGTCACCTTGGGGTGCTCCAATATTGTTTGTGAAGAAGAAGGATGGGAGCCTCCATTTGTGCATCGATTACAGACATTTGAATAAGGTGACGGTGAAGAACAAGCACCCTCTCCCATGTATTGATGACTTATTTGACCAGCTCCGAGGTGCCACTATATTTTCAAAGATCGATCTGAGATCTGGGTACCATCAACTGAGAGTTAGGGAAGACGATATACCAAAGACGGCCTTTCAGACTCGCTATGGGCATTACAAGTTCTTAGTCATGCTGTTTGGCTTGACAAACACCCCAGCAATGTTCATGGACTTGATGCAGAAAGTGTTTCGTCCCTATCTCAACTCATTCGTCATCATATTTATCGATGGCATTCTTATTTACTCAAGAACTAGGGAGGAACATGCTGAGCACTTGAGGATCGCATTGCAAACTCTTAGAGATCATTAGCTATACGCCAAGTTTAGCAAGTACGAGTTTTGGTTGACAAAAGTCCAATTTTTAGGCCATGTAGTAGGCGCCAAGGGCATTTTAGTTGATCGAGCTAAGGTTGAGGCTATTATAGGTTGGCCGAGACCTACCACTATGACAGTGATCCATAGCTTTTTGGGTTTGGCAAGCTATTATCACATATTTGTGCCAAACTTCTCGAGGATCACTGCTCCCATGACAAAGCTTACCTAGAAGAACATGCCATTTGTGTGGACAGATAAGTATGAGGAAGCTTTTCTTAAGCTGAAGCATCATTTGACATCTGCCCCAGTTCTTGGGCTACTAGAACCAGGCTGTAAGTTGACGATTTATACAGATGTATATGGTACAGGCCTTGGATGTGTTATGATGTAGGGTAATGGATTTGTCGCGTTTGCCTCGCGACAGCTGAAAGTTCATGAGAGGAACTACCCCGTGCATGACTTAGAGCTGGCGGCAGTAATGTTTGCATTTAAGATCTAGCGACACTATTTGTATGGTGAGCATTTCACACTTTATTCTGACCATAAGAGCCTCAAGTACCTATTTTCACAGAAAGACCTCAATATGAGGTAGAGGAGATGGATGAAACTACTTAAGGATTATGACTTTACCATAGAGTACCATCCTGAGAAAGCCAATGTGGTGGCTGATGCACTTAGCAGAATACGGGTCGAGAGTGCTTGTGTGGCTAGACATATGTCTTAGGAATGGAAGATGATTGATTATGTGACCGTGATGAGTATCCACGAGACTTCAATCGAAACCAGAGTCAGTGCACAGATGAGAGCCCAACCGGTGTTGCTTACTGAGATTATGGAGGTTCAGCCTCATGATGTTGATTTTATGATGTACTGAGGGCGGGCAGACGAAACTTCTTGTGTGGAATGGTCAGTTGATACTGATGGTGCGCTGAGGGTTAGGGGACGATTGTGGGTACCAGATAACCCTCGCTTGAGACAAGAAGTGCTAGCAAATCTGCACTACTCGAGGTATACCATCCATCCAGGCGCCAATAAGATGTATTAGGATGCTCGACGTACTTATTGGTGGCCGGGGATGAAGCGAGATATTGCAGCCTTTGTTTAGAGACGTGCCAGCAGATTAAGGCTGAGCACTAGAGACCTGGTGGTTTATTACAGCCCTTGGCTATTTGTAAGTGGAAATGGGAACACATTAACATGAACTTTGTGATGGGGTTACCCCGGACTTAGCATAGACATGAGGCGGTATGGGTCATTGTGGACAGACTTACTAAGTCGGCTCAATTCCTCCCGATTCATAGTAGAGATTGGATGGATAGGCTAAGTCGACTGTATATCCGCGAGATTGTGAGATTAAATGGGGTCCCAATGTCCATTGTATCAGATAGAGATGCTTGATTCACATCTCGTTTTTGGCAGAGCTTGTGGAATCAGTTAGGGACTAATGTAAACCTAAGCACAACTTTCCATCCATAGACTGATGGTCAGTCTGAGAGAGTTATTCAGGTACTTGAGGATTTGTTGAGGGCATGCATAGTTGATTTTGGTGGTAGCTGGGAGGATCACTTGCCCGTATATGAGTTTGCATATAATAACAGCTACCAGGCCAGCATCGGCATGGCACCTTTTGAAGAATTATATGGCCGACCTTGCCGATCGCCAGCTTGTTGGGCCGAGGTTGGTGATACAACAATTTTGGGCCCTACTTTTGTGCAAGAGCAGAATGAGAAGATTCAACGGATCCATCAGAACATGAAGCAGCTCAAGACCGGCAGAAGAGTTATGCAGATAATAGGAGGAAAGTCCTAGAGTTTGTGGTCGGTGATCATGTTCTCCTACAAGTTTCCCCTAGGAAGGGGCAGACTCGGTTTGACATTTCAGGGAAACTCACACCGATGTATTTTGGACCCTTCGAGATCCTTGAGCGTGTAGGTCTTGTGGCATACCGATTAGCATTGCCGCCTCAGTTGTCAGGAGTACATAATGTATTCCACGTATCTATGTTGAGGAAATACCACCCTGATCCCTCGCACGTGATTAATTGGAGACACGTTGACTTGCGACAAGACTATACATATGATGTGGCTCTGGTAGCCATTGTTGATCGAGCCGTGAGAAAACTGCGCAACAAGGAGATATCAATGGTATGGGTACATTGGCAGATCCACGGTGCTGAGCATGACACTTTGGAGCAAGAGAATTACATGACGAGTCACTTCCCAGATATTATGGGAGTTGCCCCTTGACCTTTAGTACATTAGAGAATTTTGAGGATGAAATTCATTTTAAGGAGGAGAGATTGTGATGACCCACAGTTTTGACATCAGATTGACGGATCCAACATTTATGTAATCTATGTATTTTTTGAAATTTTAATGAGAAAATACAAAATTTTTCCGAATTTTTCTCAATTTCGGATTAATTATTAAGGAAAAAAGAAATAATTTGAGAAAATAGAATTTTAAAGAGAAAAACACATGAAAATATTAGAAAAATGTGTTTTGTTGTGAAAAATAATTTATAGGATTGATTTATGAATTTTTGAAACAATTATCGGATTTTTAGAATGATAAATGAAATTTTTGGAAGAGAAATGATTTTTGAAAAAATTATTTAATTTTTAGAAAAAATAATTGAATAAATGTTGAAATTGTGTATAATGTCGGTATTTTGATAGAAAAATGATAAATTAGACAATTTATAATTGTAGAGGACGAAAAATGTGAAATTTCGATATAGAACACATATATATAAATATGTATATGTAAATGGTAAAAAGGAAAAATGAAAAAAAAAACAAAAATATATAAATAAATAAAGGGGGGACTTGGGCTGACCCAGGCGCCGGGCCTGGGCAGGCCCCACTAGGCCGAGCGCCTGGCCCGCACGGGCGGGCACACAGGCCAGGCATGTGGGCTAGCCCAAGTGGGCTGCCGGCCCACGCGCCAAGAGGGGGGTCCAGCCCCCTCTTCTCCTTGTTTTGTGCATTTTTTTTTGGGATTTTTGGTTTATTTTTGACCGAATTTTTTGGATTTTGAGTAGAATTTTCCAGGAAAACCATGGGAGTTCATGGTCTATAACCCATAGTTTTGGCCATCACTTCATGGCCTCCAAATTGGCCAATGAAGGCTGTCAATTGTGCATCTAGCATGTGATGTTAAGTGCCACCTGGATGCCACATGTCATCCACACCCTTGCCAAGCAAGCATCCTCATTCAACAAAAATGCATTCTTGACCTCAAACACAAAATTTTTTGATTTTGTAACCAACTTTCCAAGCTCATAACTTCTCCAATTCTCCACCAAATCCTACAAACTATAGCTTGATTTGAAGCTTGTACCATCACCTACAAGATCCCACAAGTAGTTTTCTCAGTCTTGGAGCCGTTTGAAGTAGAAAGTACGAAGAAGAGGGCTGTCCACACTATTCAACCCAGAAATTTTAGAAAGTGTGTGCTGGAACCATCTTTGGAGCCTGGACCTTGGCCATTTCCAGTTCCTTATTGAAGGTAAAATGGTTCACTCCCTTCATTTTCGTATATACTTTGATCTTAAAGAGTTAGAGAGTGGAAAATAGGGTCTTATGCATGATTTTAGGACCTTTGAAGTTGGTTGCTTACCCAATGTTGCAACTGTGTAATAGAAACAGTTGGAGCAACCTTGGGAAAGCTCATACCAAGGCCAATCCAGACTCATCCCTCAGGTGAAACCCTTCACTTTACCTCTCATGAAGTGTATTCAAGTGTCCAAGTGGTAAAAATTTCATATTAGAACATTTAAAATGTTTTGTGAGTCTCTGGTATTCACTGTGTGACTCACTGTTGCAACAATGCCGACAGAAAGAGGTAGAGACCAGAACAAGAGTTGTATTTGGGACACTCCAAGGCACCCCGTTCAGGCTGGAACCAGAGGCATTGTAGACTCCATAATAGAGGTTCCAGAAAGGTATAAAGACTTGACCTTGAAATCTTATAGATGTGTCTTGTTATTCATGCAAATATGTCATGATTGTAGGGTGCTATAGCAAATTCCTTGTGTTCTTTAGAATGTAGCAGAATATTGACAGAATGATAGACATGTTTTTGATGTTGCATGCTACTGATTCGAAGTGGTTGTGATTATTGAATATGTTATGACCTGTAAACTGTAAGTAGACATAAGGAACAACCCATGGAATGGTGATTGAATGAGGGAAAATAACACTAGAAGATTGTAGAATCCTTGAACCCAGAAATTTTCTGCAATCTGTCCGAAATTGCTGAAATAAAATTGACTAATCAAACCATAATAGATTGAGCTGAAATTCGGTGGAGAGACCCTTAGATATATTTAGAGGTAGAATACAAAATTTCAGCACATTCTGATATGTGTAGCTAGGTCAACTAAGGCAAACAGTCACTGCCGGTCATAGGGGATACGTGATCTGTGCAGTTTCTGTTATCATGCTTAGAAATCTTAGTAAATGAGGTTTAAAAATTGTAATTCAAAATTCTAGAGAAACTTTAAGACGTCTTGAGAACTTATGCAAAGTTTGCTCCAAATCCGACGAACAGATTGCCCGCAGAAAAATTGGGAAAATAGTTGCGCAGATAGGGTCATAGGCTAAGGTTTGTGCCTAAGTAGTGGGAATTGGAAATATTGACCCTTTTTTTGCCCAATTGACACCATAAGGACCAGAATTGACCCTATGTGACTTTGTTGACCAGCTAGGTCAGCAAATGATGAGTTGAATAGGGTTGACCAAGATTGACTGAGGTCATTCAAATGGACTTGGTAACTAAGGCAACGTGAATGAACATATGTGAACTATTCTTGACTATGTCAAGTAATTGATTAACCAATGATATAGAATTAGAGTGAGCCAAGTCCCATATTAATGTTAAGAAGTTGCGTCAATTTTGTAGGACCCAGTGCTAGCGGGACGCAACCGGTCACGAGAGGAGCGCCGGTAGTGGAACATTGCTGTGAGTAATGTTTTCTAACTCAATTCTTAGAGCTTGTTATTTTGTGCATTGTGAAAATGGTGTTACATATTGTGATGAATTTGCATCCTTTGAATGAGTTTTAAATGAAAAGCGCACTGAATGTCGAGGTCCGAGAGCGGGTTAGGGTATTGGATGCGGTAGAGCAATTAGGGCGAGTTGTGACCCTAATAGTGACCACCTAGCATAGAGTGCCTATTGAGGGGTTCTGTGGGCCTACAATGATGGCAACGACAATAAGTTCAAATCGGGTCGTCACGATATGCTTAACTGTCTGCAACTAGGTCGTGTATTGATTGGGCTCCCACAGAGCATCGAGTGACCACCTAGCACAGAGTGCCCTGAGGGGGGGTTCTGTGGGCCCAGATTTGGGTCGTCACCTATACATCTAACTGCTGGGTTTCTCCCACTCAAAGGGATTTATATGTTTTGTAGCATTATTAAAACTATTTTTAATGAAGGTGCATGACTGCATCATGATTTTGAATTGTGTTTACTGTTGCATTCACTTGCATAATGCTATGAGTCATGCATTCATGGCACATGTTTTAACTGTGGAATACTTGTTTTAAGTTTGAATTAGACAACATTACTCATTGAGCCGTGGTGGACAATTAGGCTTACTACTCTAACTTTTCAGGTTCTTTGGCAGCGGATAAGGGCAAGGGAGTAGTTGTCGTGTAATGGTACACTCTCTTCTCTTTTCGGTAAGACTTCTTTGTATTTTCCCTTTCTGTTATCATCTTTTGAGGGTTAGGATCTATGAATAGGGGTGAGGATATCATGTATATAATGAATAGTCTTTCCTGTTGCTACACATGTGTAATGATTCGTTTTGAAAATTTGAAGTTCTTATTGGTGTTCGTATGTTAAATCTATTATGCATTCCCTTTGATTACTCTGATAGTGTGTGATGTGGTGTTGTATGTTGAGGCTTAACAGTGTCTTGGCAAGCTCGGCTTGCGGGTGAGTTTGTTGGGATACTATGCTGGTTGGTTCGCCCTTCATCCTAGGGAAGGGGTCTCGACAATTTATGTGTAGTGTCAACATCGACATAAGTGTCATAAGCTATATTTGATAATGAAGGAGGGCTTTGGTATCATTCTAAATTTTAAGGACTTTTAGTTTAAAATATAGAATGTGGAGAATGAAATTTCAAATATATTAACAACAAAAGTATTGTTATAAATAATTATATTGAATGCCTTTGTAACTATTCACCATTTAATATTCTCTAACCCTTAAATTATAATAGGTTTATGGTCCACCATTTTTGTATAACCTATAGGGCATTTATATTATTGTAACCATTACATTTATGTGTTGTAAATGGTATTTATCACCTATTATGACCAAGAGCCTATATAAAGGGGTGTTCTCATTCTAAAAGATGTACCAAGGTTGAAATTCAACCTATTATCAAGAGAATGAAAAGCTCTCTCCATTTTCTATTTTGTCAAGTTCGTCTTCTAGTACTTCCTTGATCTTCTAGTAGTTTTTCTTTTATTTTATAACACGTTATCAGCACGATCACGCTCTTGATGAAAATATCTTGAAGATCAAAGAAACAACAGCTTAGAAGGCGAAAGTTTGAAAGTATGTTTTTTAATTTGTGAGATTGATTTTTATATTATTATTCGAATGATGCATATATTTTGTATATATCTATGATTTAGTATAAATTATATATGTAATCACCCTAGGTCTTATAAGGCGTCCACGTCAATATGAATTTTTGAAGATTCTAAATAAATATAAAAATGATTGAAAAATTATTTTTAATGATCATTGTATGTTATTTAATCAAGATAAAATAAATTAGAACATTCGGATGGTTAGAAACATGCAAAAAAAGTGTTAAAAAATAAGACATCACACTGCCGACCGCGGTCCATCTTATGTCGACCGCGGTCATCAGTAGAAAAGTGCATAAACGAGAAACTAGGTCACATCGGTGACCGCAGTTTGTAAAGTGCCGACTGCGGTCCAAAAAGGGATGACCGAGGTCCATAAAGTGAAGATCGAGGTCTATGAAGAGAGATCTGTCTGAGGACCAAGGTTCGTTTGACACCGACTGAGGTCCATCTGACGTCGACCGAGGTCCTTGTGCGAGCTATATATATGTTTCAAGCTCAGATTTTCTCATTTTGCACTAAAACTGCTTGGGATTCGGAGGAGACGACGGGAGAGCAATTTGAAGGTGAGTTTCCTGATTTTCTTTGAGTTTTCTTTAAAATTAAATATTATATATGAGTAGCTACTAATGGTTAGTGAATCAAAGTGACGAAGATCCATTCATGAACTTTGTGTTGTGGGTTTTGTGGCTAAAAACCAGGCCTACTGTGGTAAACCCTTTTTATTTCAATTGTATGTGTGTTTGGACACTAGTATGATGGATTTAGGATGATTGTTGTAACACCCCAAAATGTTGCGAGCTTGTTATGTCACAGGTCAAAATAAAATAAAATATTATTTTGTAGAAAAACATGAGGAAAAAAAAGAAATGTATTTTCCAAGCTCTCGATTAAGATTGGAAATAAATAAATAAAATATTGGTTAATTTAAATGATTGGGAATAAATAAATAAATAAATGAAATATACATTACAAACACTTTCAAACGTTAGGCGTTTCAAACATTCATTTAATTTTGGTCGAAGTTAAAATTGGAAGAGGATTTAGATGCCTCTCGATATTCCCTGTGATCCAATCCAATCATAATCATAGAGGCCTTAGGTGGTACCATCTAAAATCAATCATATCTCGGTATCACAATCCAAAAGAGGGTACTTATCTAGACTCGTACTGTTTCTCAAAGACTTCGAGTTGTTGCAGGTAGCTCAGGGTGGGAATACCTACGATCTGCCTTGTAGCTCGTCAATCGCAACGGTACGTGGATTCTTAATAAACTATCGTCTTATATTTTGTTTCACACGCAATCTCAATCACATCAGTCATCATACAAATACACTAGAACCTATAACTCAATTTATACTTGCAAATTCACATGATAAGGTGCATAAATAAACAATGGAATCTAGATACATATTTGCCTAGTAATGCATGCTATAATTGAGTGAATCTAAATGCAAGGTCATGTCATAACTAATTATGCATAGATTAAATAGTTCATCACACATTACACATCATAAAAATCAAACAATTACAATCAATTTCCTAGTAAAATTCTAATAACCTAGAAATATTCAATCAAATGCTTTGAATCTTAAATCCTTATAATACAAATGAGCAAGGAAGTCACGCCCACCTGGTTCCAAAGATCTTTAGGGCTTCCTTGCTTTCCTTCGAGATACTCGACACTGTAAATGCGAGAATCTAAAATTCAATGAATACGTAAGGAAATGATTTTGATCCTTGGTTTGTTTTAAATTACATACACAGACATTAACTTGAGAACGAACTGTTACGAACTTGATTTCAAAGAAAAAGATTTTGATAGAACGAAACCTAAAGTAGCATCTTGATTTTTGACGGGTGACAATCCACACGTGAGGTAACACGTGATAGAAATTCCGGTCAAAAATTGGGGTATTATAGTTGTTTGGTGATAGAAATGAAGGGATTGATTTGATTGTAAGGGAATCCCGTTTTTAAGGCTTGATTAAGGGTTTCGATGAATAAATAATGTAAACAACCATTCCTTAGTTGGTTTATGTGTTTAAATGATTGTTGGGTGTTCAATACACTAGATTTAAGTGGCAAACTGGATTAGTAGTCACAAGTATGGTGTACACATGTGAAATTTCACTATTGGGTGTGAAATTGTGTGTAGACCTTGGTCCACATTGTACTGACTGCGGACAATGGACTTGGATGTTGTTTTGGAGTGTTTTGGGTACACTCTAAAGCATTGAGTGATAACGGACCCTTAGAGTCGGGTTAGATATGTATTAAAGGCCCAAAGTAATGCATCATTACCATCTAATGATGCAGATTGACAGTATTGGACTGCTGTGCGAGGGGTGACGATCCAGCAGCGTTTCGGCGTGCGTAGGTGGGGTTGATTATATCTTCCTCACTCTTTAGTATTATGCGGATGTAGGATATGGAATATGATCTATGTTTATATTCCAGTACTTAGTATCATGCTAGGAATGTATGCCTTGGGTGAATTGATTAACATGATATCCTAATGTCTGGTTATTCGCTTTCTAGTACTAGGATATTATGACTAGCTTGGTGTTTGTTTGTTTTCTTTGCTTAGATTAGCATTTTTGAATAAGCATGTATGTATGCTGTATGGAATGAAAACTATGATTGTGAAACTAAAGAACATTAAAGGTTTATTAAGAACTCCACGTACAGGGGCGATGGACGGGCACTGGTGGCACATCGCGTTGAGGTTCTCCGGATGTCCCAGGACGTCATCGTGGGTATCCCCTTGAATTTGGAAAGTCAGGAGGATTTTTCCTTTAGTTTCAGTATCTTCTTGGGTCGTGGTCTCAGAGGTAGACTTCTGTTTTATAAAGATATCGTGCTTGATTGTGTTCAGGACCACAACTAGGATACCGAGAGTGGTTCACTCTTTCGGTTAATTCTTAATATCAGATGGTAAATTCTTGATATTAGAGTACAACAGATAAACTGATTAAGTGTTTGAAACGCCCCTAATATTTTGAAATTGTTTGCATGTTTCGTATGCTCGTTTGTATAATGTTATTAATGTGTAGGGGAGATCCACTGGGTTTTTGAGCTCACCCCATTTTTATTTTGCAGGTACTCATGAGCCCAGCGCTCAGTAAAGATGCAGATCGGAGACTAGAGGATGTATAGAGAGAGAGTGTGATATTTTTTGTTTAAACTATCTCTCTGTTTTTGTAGTTTCTACGATGTACATTTTGAACTTGGACCAGAGGGTCATGCATCATATTTTTTGTATATGCATGTACAAGATTGTTTTACCATCTTAAACAGTGTTTTCATCTTGATTGATAAACTGATGATTTTTAGTTATAGTATTGTTGAACAGTGTTTAAGGATTTAGAAAGATTTGATCCAAAAAGTGTTTCCACTACTATTATCTTGATTTCAAGTATAAATATGATTTTGAACATCCAGTGAATTTGATTTGAAATTAATTGCTTAATGAAGCATGAACAAAATGATTATTTAAAGTTAGAAAATGATTTAAACTTCGTGTATAGAGATAGATAGAAAGATTGATGATAACTGTCGCACGCCCGGTGCCTCGGCAGACCATGTGCCGAGGTTGGAGCTGCGCAACGCCTGACGACAGGGCCTCAGATTGACAGACATGATGTCCAGACTGGGGGTCGGGGTGTGACAATATATAATATCATTGACCAAGAAAGTATGCTATGTAGTTGCGTCTTATACGATCTTCTACATCAGAAATTAAAAGTCAAAATGTGACAAATGAATATTGATTTGATATATAATAAATTACTTTTGTTCTATTCTTGATTTTTATAAGACAAACAATATTACAAGTTCGAGTTGAAAGTAAGTAAGCCTTGTCTTAAACATTGAAAAGGAGATGAGTTATCCCGTTTTAGGAGGTCGGTTATTTAAGGAGACTTTATCTCACCGCTCTTTCCTGGAGGTTGTCCTACCAGCTCATACAAATAGTACCTTTTGAAAAGAAAAATCAAGATGTGAACATTTAAAAATAACGTTCATATATTATTTTTTATTATAATTTTATTACAGTTACATATGTGTGTTCATTTATAAATTATATATGGATGTTAAAGTATAAATGTTTAATATTATGAAATATGATAAATATACATCTATCTCATTAATATTATGAAAAATGATTGATCCTTATGAATATAAGTATTAAGTTGCAAATTTTGGCACATGAGCAAAATAAAAGTAATTTTGATAAAAAAATTCCATCCAAATAGTATTATACATTCCTTGAAGTGATTGTTGATTTGTTAATAATTATTCATATGAACGTAAATATAATTACTATAATATTTAAAAAAATATTACAGTGATTGAAATAAGAATAATTTCTCTGAGAATAATTTTTATACCATAGTGATCATTGTTTTCAAATAATTAATATCATGATATAAGGCAAAAAGAGATTGTAAATTAAATGAGATTATTTTTCTAAATTGAAAAATAACTCTAAGATGATATTTTATCTAAATTAAAATTGTAGTTTTCATTATTTATTTTTATTAAGTATATTTAGCTAATATAATATTTTTGTTTATATCTCAAGTTACATGAAAAAACTATGTATATATTTGAAATTTTTTATATATATATTTGAATCAAAGATCAAGGCCTCGAAGGCCTTTAGGTTCTAAGGCCCTTAAAATATTTAGAATTATTTCAATCATGTATATTTCAATCATTTAAATTTTAATTCATATAAATAAAAGAAAACTTTATAATTGAAATATATATAGCATGAAGCTATACAAGAAAAAAAAAGGAAGAGGGATTTAGTCAAAATCTTATTATTTTTATTTGTTTAAATGAAAAAATATTATGATTGTATGGTTGATTGCAGTTGAAGTTGTAATATCATTTATATACAAAATATATTATGATATTTAATTTGGTATATTGAAATAGCAAACTTTAAAAAAAAAGAAAATTCATAGCCTGAAGCTATATAATGAAATAAATACTTTGTAGCTTAAAATTATCGAAAAATAAAGTTTTGGTTATTAGCTATTTAAAAGGGCTTTGTTAGTGAGATTGTTTAGTACAAAGTCATTGAAAATAAAATTATAAAATTATTATAACTAGATAAAAGCTATTGAAATATTTTGAAATGTCAAAGTTATAATGCCCTATATGCAACTAGATTGAGTTTTGTCTATGGACCTACATAAATAATTATAGATTTCTAAATTAGTCAGAAGCTAATTAAGAAATGGTCTAATGATAATAGAGCATCTGGAAATTTTTTATTTTATCATTTTTCCAAGTGAAAAAATGATTACAAATTAGTATTATCTTTACACACATACATTTTATTTTATTATTTAATATTTTTATTAAAAATTTATCTATTGCTTCAAATTAATTTTATAAATATTTCATGACAAACATTATTAAAAGATTCATCATAATTAAATTAGCACATGAAATTGTTATATTACTTGATCAATTAAACTTGTAATTTATTTTGATCATACAATGAATCATGTAATATTTAAATATTGAAATGTCATGAAATAATATTAAAGAAAAATACTATTTGATGTTGAATATGCTCCTGAAGAGGCATTCAAATATTGATATGAAAAAAAATAATGATGAAAAATCACACTTTGATATATTTTATATGCACATGTCATAAATGAAATTATTTTATGAACTATAAATATCGTTATAGTTGTTGATAATATGGTTGTAACCGTTACTATTTTTTTGAAGTGGAATAATGTTCTTATTACAACATATGAAATTATATATTATAAAGTGTTTGCATTATGTATCAAATAAATTGATATTGATTGAATACTTGTAGTATCACCATATGATTGATCAATGCCTTCTTAAAAAATATGCTGAAATTGAGAGAATTATTAATGGCTCTTGAAGAGTAACTACTATATTTACGAACGTGGCGTATTTATAGTGACAAAGTAATGACTTATATTTTGCTAAAATTACTCTCGAAGAACAATTAGTATATTGACAAATAACTACTCTTGAAGAACAACTTAAAGATTAGTAAATAAATGTTCTCGAAGAACAATTGTTTTCTTCATATGAGGTCGATTGAAATATATTGTGATTGGGAGCAAAAAGGTCTTTGACACAAATATATTTATATTTTCGCATGATTGGCCAAATTTTTTTTGAAACCTCAATATGATACTTCTATCATGTCATGATTCAGCGAAACAATTTTTTTGTCATTAGGGGGAGAAAACCCAATTTTGAAATAATGACATATAAAATTGCTAGTGTGATATGAGGCTATGTAAATATGAATTTTAAAAGAGAAGTTGAAAACCAATTGATAGTTCACAAGATCAATCGACTATGTGAACATGAATCTCAAATGAGAAGTTGAAAATCAATTGGTAGTTCAGAAGATCAATCATGTGCAAATATATAATTAGTTAACTGATACACAAGTTATTTGTGAATATTTGACACACTTGAAGTGTGATTGACTGGTCAAGTTAAAAGACACATATGCAAAATATTCCTAAAGAGGAATAAAATAATATTCTACTTATATGTCCCATGAATTGTGAATTAAATATTCTATGGAATGGAATAAATTGCGGACGTGAGTATTCTGAGGCATAAATATCTCTTGAAGAGATATATATTGAAAAATTAGACATTTTCTAAACAGAATATATTTGATATAAATGTCTAATAAAATGACATAGTATGTCTCGTATGTCAAAAATATCATAAATTCAATATATGTGTGAAATATTGAATGAAAATAAATATTGCTCATGATATTTCAAAGTGTCCATTGATATTCTATAAAATGGGGATCCCACAGTATTGATTGTGGAATAATGTCGACATTAAAAATAAGCAATTTAAACTCATTGACGAATGTGAAATATTTTTACACTTGATAGTGTATGATGTGTTTGATGTAAATGAATATTCTATGAAAATTTTCAAAGAAATTTGATCCATGGATAATGATATATATGAAAAATCCCAAAAGGATTAAAATCCCTGAAGGATTTAAAATTCATGTTTGAAGCAAATGTTTCGAAATATAAATTTTAGAATATTTAACATTATCATATTACTTGATTATTTGTGTGTATCTTTTAGAATGCAATTGATCGTTACTAGTAATCATATTTATATGTTCATATTATAATTATATTTATTAATTCGTGCATGTCTTTGTTATTTACTACTTGAATGATATAACCATGTAGGAACTAGTGAAGAAATAGAAAAGATATCAAATTTGAAGAAATTTGATATGAAAGATCTTGGAAAAATAAAATTCTATCTCAACCTGTAGATTGAGAATTTTCCAAGTTGAATTCTTATCCATCACTAAGTTTATTCAAAAAGTTGTAGATGGAAAAAACATCACTAAGTTCTCAAATGGTAATTAGATCATTTGAAATTGACAACAATTGTTTCATCTTCATGATAGAAAAAAAAAATTATTGGTCCTCAACTACCAAATCTTATTACCATTGATGTACTTATGCTCTTAACAAATTGCAGAAGATTAGATATCGTTTTCTCTACTTAGCTCTCACTAGCTTTACCAGCTCGAATATATTAAAATGACATTTAGCATATACTTTGCAACCTTCAAGAAACAAATGATATAATTCTATATTTTCAAGAAAATCAAAGCAACACCAAAGTTGGCTAGAATGTAGATATTGAGTTCTTATCGGATCCTCATAAAATAAGGTCACAAAGATGATCTCTTTTCACTTATGTTGATATTGCAATGTCATAATGATCCGTGAGGCAAGTATTTCAAATGACAATCTATGAAACAAGTTATATCAAGATCCTGACAATCTATGAAGCAAGTCATGATGTGTATAGCTGAGATCTATGATCCAACATATTCAAAGATACTGTGGAAGCTCGTCTGTCAACATCATATGAAGAAAATGCAACATGTATTTCATGATTACAAGAAGGATTTATCAAAAGTGACAAAACTAAATATATTTCACTGAGATTCTTCTTTAATCATGGGCTTCAAAAGAATGATGGAATTGATATTCAACAAATAAAATTTAGTGAAAATCTTGAAGACTTGCTTGTAAAAGTTTGGCCAAGCACAAGATTTGGATGTGCTGACTCAAGATATTTTAAATAAGACAACAAAAAAAAGTTTTCACATGTTATTATGAGGGGGAGAATAAAAAAGATTGATTAGTGCACTGTAATCTTTTTTCCTTAGCTAAAGCTTTATCCCACTGGGTTTTCCTTACAAGGTTTTTATTGAGGCAGTCCTAACAATAGTATAAGACTCCAAAAGAATATGTACTCTTTTTCCTACTATATTTTTGTCCCACTGAGTTTTATCTAACAAGGTTTTAATGAGGCATATTCTCATATAAAAGGCATTCAGTGGGGAGTGTTATAAATAATTATATTGAATGCCTTTGTAACCACTCACCATTTAATATTCTTTAACCCTGAAATTATAATAGGTTTATTGTCCACCATTTTTGTGTAACCTATAGGGCATTCATATTATTGTATCCATTACATTTATGTTTTGTAAATGGTATTTATCACCTATTATGACCAAGAACCTATATAAAGGGGTGTTCACATTGTAAAGGATGTACCAAGGTTGAAATTCAACCTATTATCAAGAAAATGAAAAGCTCTTTCTATTTTCTATTTTCTCAAGTTTGTCTTCTAGTAATTCCTTGATCTTCTAGTAGTTTTTCTTTTATTTTATAACAAGTATGAATTTTTTGATAGCAATAGATTTTTTTTAGTGAACCCTAAACGAACTTAGATAGTTATGGTAATATAACACTATGCTTTTCGAGCACCCTTATGCTGGGACCAAATTATAAAAATGCCCTTGGGTGTAATCTTTATTTTAATACACATCTTATTTTGCAAAGGGAGGTACATTGGGAGATGAAATGCTACATTTACTAATACTAACACATACACAATACTGAAGCCATGATGCCATATCAATTATAGTTTTTAGTTGGGCCATTACAAGACCATTAGAAAATAATGAATTATACACAAAAATAGATAGACCATGGCCACCATATAGGAGAATATATTACATAACAACCAAATGAGGTCCCAATATCAATCATTCAACACAGTTACAATTAGCACATAAACATGTAAAGATATAACAGACCATATCATCATGAAAATCAACTCCATAGATTTTATGACTTCAATATGAGTCTAACATAATGAGTTCCAACATCAAAACATTAATATAGTTTGAGCCCCCTAATCATTACATTAAAGAAAAAGAAAAAGAAACATATCAACACTTACAAAAACAATACATTAAACATTTTATGATTCAAAGTTGATATTAAGACAGAAAGGACTAACATCGATATCGTCTTTTCCTTATATGAGGCATCTATTGGTTCGAAATTCAGTTTATAGATACTTCCTAAGGTAAGGATCATCTATTAGAGATCTTTTCGACGAAGGGGCTCAACTATTAGGGACACTCCCTAAGGTAGGGATCAAGGTTGTGAGTAAACTTAGGACAAAACTTAGGTAATGATGATATTCAAGAGTGGTTTTATACTAGTCTATAATACTAAGAATCAACTTTATTCATTAAGAAATTATTTTCAAAGTAATCAAATACTGATGCACCATATTGAGCCTACTTATCTAGGGATAATATCTTTAATAATCAATTATGGATTTGTCACACCGGTATATGATTCTACTCTTAACAATCTTCTTTTAGTGTGCCAATCAAACAATTTCTATTCTCGGAGCGTGAATTTACGTGTGTCATCAAAATATGAAGTTTTGGCATAATAGTAATTACAAGATACAACAATCATCATATAAGAAATTATAAATCCAATATACATGGTATCGTTGGAAATTATTTCCTATAATTACTAGCATAACCCTAATAAAATATTTAATCATATGCAATCATACAAATCTGTGTACATTAGCATGAACCAAACATATCAATTTAAAATGATGAAAATTAATCACATCATTTTAAACAAAAATAATACAAGTGGGAGTAGAGGTTTACTACCACTTGATATTCATCCCTAATTTTTCTCAATTTTTGTGCAGCGGTTATTGATTTTTTAAATTTTAACATAAAATATTTTTAAAAAAAGTGTTTTCTTACATATTCTAAGGTTTGTATATCTTGATTTATGTGATTTAATAAGTTGTGGCCAACTGTACAAAATAGTGCACCATTTCACTGTTTTCATCTACATTGTTTGTGCATTGTTGGCCTTTTTTCATATATTTGACTTTACCAACATATTTCAAGCCTTGAAAAGTCATTAGTCATGAATTTCCATGTTGTTCTCTGTGGATTTAAAACCATTACATGTTCAGCCATGTACAACATCCATGCATGGCATGAAATCGTGGCCAAACATTACATCTAGTGATTTTACGTGCATTAACACCCAATGACTTAATCAAAACCCTTTGGCACGCGCAATGTCACACCACGACCCTCGCACCGCGCATCACGTCTGTCAATGTAAAACCCTGTCGTCAGGCATCGCACGGCTCCAAGCTCGGCATGTGGTCCACCGAGGCACCGGGCGTGCAACAGTTATCATCAATCAGTACACAAACCTCTATACACGAGGTTTAAATCATTTCTTAATTTCAAATAGTCATTTTATTCATGCTTCACTAAGCAGTTGATTTCAAATCAAATTCACCGGATGTTCAAA
>JAJIYU010003836.1:0-25730 GCA_030144865.1 Tinospora cordifolia
AATGTATTACCTAATATATCATTATTTATAATTTTATAATTTATATATCATTAATTAATTAAATATAAAATATAAATAAATAAAATTATAAAAAAGTATTAAACAATTTTTTAGAAAATATATATATATATATATATATATATGTATTGGGTAAGGGACCAATAAATAAATAAATAATTCTTCAAAGATCTTTAAATAATTATTTTAAGGACCGCCTAGGGGCCGTCTAGTCCTCGCCTAGGCCCCGCCTCGCCTTATGGAGGCTTACCGTCTTAAACCGCCTTACCGCCTTGACAACACTGGGCTCAAGCTCAAAAGAGGGATTAAAAAGGATAAAAAAAAAGTGAGTTAAAAAAATTAAAAAAATAAAAAATAAAAAGTGGAGACAACGAAACGAGGCTCTGTGTTTAAAAAAACAACAAAATGGAAATTAAAAAAAAGGTACTCTTTGAGCGTGTGATAAATAAAAAACAAGTGTTTTAAAAAAACATTAAAAAATACAGTTGAGTGGGGATAAAAAAAAAAAGAAAGAAAGAAAGAAAAAGAAAAAGCAGATTGAAAGGAGAAAAAGAAGGCAAGAGAAAAACTAAAGAGGCAAAGGAAAAGATTTCTAGTATGAAGCAAGATCAAACGAAGGAACAGACGCGACCAAAGATGCAAACTTACGAGTACGATATCTTTTGCGACCAAGATAGGCAAGGAGAAAGCGCAAGAGATGTTAGAAGCTGTGAAGGAGAAGGCAAATACCAATGGCGAGTGTTGGCAAGAGAACACTTTCAGAAGATCGGCGGTAAGGGCACGGGCAATTCGAACCAACATCACAAGAGCACAGTGGCAATTTAAGACCAAAAGGAAGGAAGCCAGGCCTGCCCACAGTGAAAAAGTAGGTTCATGCGTCTGAAAGGGTATCATAGAGCTTTTGGAAAAGAGGAACAAAAAAGCATGGTGGTGCTTTGAAAAGTGGCTTGAGCACAGTGGTGCTTTGAAGAAAACACGGACAATTGGCTTGAGTACGAGGGTACTTTGAAAAGTCTATTATGTATATATATATATATATAAAAAGGGATGAATCAAAAGGCAACATCATAGCTGTATCAACAGTCACCGGTTGCAGCAACAATAGCGGGTTGTAGCTACAGTAGCCGACGGCCGTTTATCCACCGTTATCCACAATATTTAACTTAGATAAATAGGCTATATATATGTTGTATGAAATGTAAGCTGTAACAACAAGTTGAACGAGAAATAAATCATAAATCAAATTTTAAAGAAAGTATTATTTCCTCCCAACAGTGGTATCAGAGCAGGTTTGATCTCTCTTGGTTTTTCCAGTGTTTAGCCAGTCATTGGTCGGCTGAAATCATCGCCGCTGACGCTATTTTGTTGATCACCGGCCTACCTCACTCTCTCTGACAACAGATATGTGAAAAAAAAAGACGAGAAAAAAATTGCATATATATATATATATATCAAAAATAAATAAAGCGGAGCAATGCTCTTCATCCCACTAACAAGGACAATAGAGCTCCAGAAGCACCGAAGCTTATGCATAAAAATCGAAAGAAGTCATCAATTTCAAAGAAGTAAATAAGGCATTCAAGGAAGATAGAGGTTGAAAATGGCGCAATCAAAGTGAATAGCCTCATGGTTGAAACAGAAGATAACGCAATAGTAGGGTGCAGAAAGAGATCAATGACAGATTGCGAGCAACATAGAAACAATGAGAAGAAGAAGAACAAGCAGCAGAGGGTGAATCAAGCAAACTAGCAAAGAACCTAAAAAAATAAAGAAGAGAGAACAAGGCAACGGGCTCATCCACGTCAATAAACCAAACAGCGAACAGAAGCATGGGTTTCCGTTGCCAGAGATGTGGTGCCGAACTATGGCAATGGCAGAGAGATTCGATGGAGCTAGCAAGTCGAGTTGCGCGAACAGAGAAGAACAACTTCAACTGCAATGGCAAGATTAGAACCAACAAATGAGTAGTGACAAACACGGCGAGCAACTACAACAGCGAGATGATCTTAATATACAAACAAGGGAACCATGGATGTGCAACAAAGGCACGAATTCAAAGACATAAAAAAAAAGAGTTTGTGGGAGCCCCATAAGGAGAAAAAGGATAAACAAAAAAAAAAAAGAAATGAAATCTTTTATGTTAAAAAAAGGTGTGAAGAGCAACGTGGAAGAAAAAAAAAGTGGGGCTCAAAAAAGTTAAAAAAAAGGAGAGAACTTTAAAAAAAAAAAAAAAAAAAGAGTGGGATGTTGAAGAAATTAAAAAATAAAGAATTTAAAAAATAAAATTCTTGCATTTTGCATTTCAAAAAAGAGAGGAAACCAAATTCAAAAGTGGGTGGGGCTCAAGGAAGAAGACAAAAAACAAAAAAAAACAAGGGAAAAGAAAAAAAAAAAAAAAAAAGAGTGTGGGCTCCAAAAGCATGTAATGCTCCCAAAAAAAAAAAGTGGATTAAAAAAACAAGATGTCAATGTTAAAAAAACAAGTAGGAGACAAGAAAAGGGATAAAATGAAAAAAAAGGGAGGGTTGCGTGGGGCTCCATAAAAGAAAGGTGTGTGAAGAATTAAAAAAAAAAAAAGAAATTAAAAAAGGGGTGTTTTTTTAAAAAAGGGACATTAAAAAAATTAAGAAAAAAAAAGCCTATTGAGGCTTCTGTGATGCAAAAGGACACTGAAAGACAGCTTTCAAAGAAGAAAGCTAATGCAGAAAGTGTGAAGTCTGCAGCTGAAAAGATAAAGAAAAAGCAGAAGGAAAAAAGAAAAAGAAAAGGCAAGTGAAAAACTAGAGAGGGAAAGGAGAAGATCTATGGTTTAAAGCAAGATCAGACGAAGGAGCAAACGCGTCCAAAGGTGCAAAGTCATGGACACAACATCTTTTGTGGCTAAGATAGGCAAGGAAAAAGCCCAAGAAATGTCGAAAGTTGTGAAGGAGAAGGCGAACACCAGTGGCGAGTGTTGGCTAGAGAACGCGATTAGAAGATCAGTGGTAAGGGCATTGGCACGTCGAACCAATAGCACAAGAGCAATGCGGCGATTTAAGACCAAAACGAAGGAAGCCAGGTCTACCCCAATCAAAAAATAAATAAATAAATAAAAACTAGGTTCAAGCATCTGAAAGGATATGTCAAAGAGTTTCTGGAAAAGAGGAAGAAGAAAGCGTGACGGTACTTTGAAAAGTAGGTTGAGGACGGTAGTGCTTTGAAAGTGGTAGGGCTCATGGGGCTAAAAAAATTGAAGATTGGCTTGAGCACGCTGGTGCTTTGAAACATAGAGTTTTTTTAAAAAATAATACAAATTAAAACATAGGAGATGAATCAAAAGGATTGCTCATAGCTGTCCAATCACATCAATTGACTTGCTATAATAGAAATATTACAGAAAGACCTCCATAATTGCATACAAAAGAAAAGGTCCAACTTGTTGTTACAACTCATTTTACACAACATATATATAGGCTACTTATTTTATTTAAATAATGGAGATGATGACTGATGAACGACCTGATACTATTCCTGCGGCCGGTTACCATTCCTAAGTGCTGCTTGCTGTCATGTAATAATCTAAATTATAATTTCATCATCCCCCTTTAATCTAGATTATCTGAATTACATTAATTTTTTTTCCTATAATTTAGATTTTGTACACACCCAATGGACTTCTTTGTTGGTGCAACAGTTGCTACTACGTACAACTGTGTTCACCCAGTTAGTTGGTCACCTTTTCTTTTGACCAACTTTTTCTCTTTTGAGTCTTCTTTCTTGAACTCGAAGTCTCTCCTTGCTCTCCTCCCCTTCTTTAAGTAGAAACACACTCACATTCTTTTCTTTCTTCTTCTTCTCTTCTTTAAGGAGAAACACACCCACATTTTTTTTCTTTCTTCTCCTCCTGTTCTTTAAGAAGAAAGATACATCTTCCTTTTTTAGGTAAATCTAAAATCTTTATCCTTTTCTTGTGTACAATTATGGAGGTCTTCCTGTAATATTCTTATTTTTGGATGGTAAAGTAAGTCAATTGATGTGACGGAACAACCATGAACAATCCTTTTAATTCATCTCCTATGTTTTAATTTTTTTCAATTTTTTTTCAAAAACTCCATGTTTGAAAGCATCACTATGCTCAAGCCAATCGTCATTTCTTGTAAAATTCTTCATACTCATTTTCTTTTATGGAACCCCACGCAAAGCTCTCTTTTTTTTTCATTTTGTCATTTTTCTTGTCTCCTACTTGTTTTTTTAACACCCGACATCTTTTTTTAATCCACTTTTTTTTTACATTAAATGCTTTTGGAGCCCACACTCTTTTTTTTCTTTTCCCCTTTTTTTGTTTCTTGTCTTCTTCCTTGAGTCCCACCCACTTTTGAAATTAGGTTTCTCTCTTTATGAAACGCAAGATGCAAGACACACTTTATTTTTTAAATTCTTTTTTTTTATTTCTTCAGCATCCCACTCTCTTTCTTTTTTTTTTTTTACTTTCCTCTCCTTTTTTAACTTTCTTGTAGCCCTACCTTTTTTTTTGCTTCTTCGATGTTGCTTTTCATGCCTTTTTTTTCTAACATAAAAGATTCTACTTCTTTTTTTTTTGTTTACCTTTTTCTCCCTATGGAGCTCCCCACTAACTATTTTTTTATGTCTTTGAACATGTGTCCCTGTTGCACTTCCACGGTTCCCTTGTTTGCACATCAAGATCATCTCCCCGTTGCAGCTGCTCACCATGTTTGTTGCTGCTCATTTGTTGGTTCTCATCTTGCTGTTACAGTTGAACTTATTCTTCTCTGCTCGCACAACCATGGTATGAAAATTAGATGAAGTTTGTCGAAATTAGCCGAATTAATTAGGTAATTTGGACAATCAAAACGAAGTTCACCTGTAATTATAAAATTACAAAATTTCGTCGAAATCTTCGAAAAATCAGCGAAGTTCACTTAAAATTGAAGTTTTGAAGATTTCTGTAGAAAAAAATTGTATAAAAGCTGTGAAAAAGAGCATTTTTAATGAAAGAATTTATGTGGTGCACAAAGAGAAGGAAGAACAAATTATAACTTGGACGAAGAGACGATAGAGAGAAGAGTAATAAGAGAAAAATAAGCTAAAAGCCTAATAGAAGAGACGTCGAGAAAAGAAAGAGAAAGGAAAACCAAGGTTTATGTTTGCAAGATCATTAAGGTTGGACAATAAATTTTTTTTATGTCTTTCTTTTCTCTAACAGTTTTAAGTTAACACATGTGATGTGCATAAAACATTGCTACTATTAAAATACATGTTCAAAACCATTACATGTATACTTTTATATGTAAAATATATTTATTATGTTGATTTTTGGTATTTTTAATAAAAATTGTTCATATTTTAACATTTACATAGTATTTTTTTGAATTTGTCTAACTTGGTAAGTTTTTACAAAAATTCTTTCGAATTTCTCGAACTCTTCGAATTAATTCTAATTTTTAAAGGTCGAAGTTTGGGACGAAGTCGAATTTTCATTCCTTGCGCACAACTTGTCTTGCTAACTCCACCAAATCTCTCTACCACTGCCACAATCCAGCACTGCATCTTTGGCAACGAAACAATTGCTACTATCTATTGTTTGGGTTTTCAATGATGGATGAGCCCAATGCCCTATTCTCTCTTCTTCATTTTTTTCAAGTTCTTCTCTAGTTTGCTTGATTCAGTCTATGTTGCTTGTTCTTCTTCTTCTCATTGTTTCTGTGCTGCTCACAATCCGCCATCAATCTCTCTTTACGCCCTACTACTGCTTTATTTTTTATTTTAATCATGAGGCTATTGGCTTCGATTGTGCCATTTTCGACTTTTGTCTTCCTTGAACGCCTTATTTTCTTCTCTAATGGCTTCTTTTGACCTCTACATGTAGGCTTCAGTGCTTCTGGAGCTCCGTTGCCACTGTCAGTGGAATGAAGAGCACTGCTCTGAATATATATATATATTGCAATTTTTTTCCTCTTTTCTTTTCTATTGTGGATGGGTGTCTAAATTACGAACAGAACAAAGGAAGATAGACAGTTGCAATTTCAGAACCAGAGATGATCAAACCTGTTCTGATACCACTGTTGGGGCCATGTCTCCCCCAACAGTATGTGGGGCCATGTCTCCTGAATGATCATAGTACAGCTACTCATCTAATGTCAAATTAATCATTGGATATCACTTCCCAAAAGAACTGAATTCTATCAGGCAAATATACAACTTAAACATCTTTTTCGCCAAAACAACCAGTTCAACCCAAATAATCTAGCCGAAATTTGAAATTGTTTTTACGAACAACAAAGCGCCATCCCTTTTATTTCTTGCCAACATGATGAACACTAGCCCATGGAAAAGTTATAGACAAACGAATCCCTCAAATCAAATTAAGGTTTTTTTTTCCCTCATAATGATCACAAAAATAATAGACGGAGCAAATCAATGTTAGGCTTTTTACAAACAAACAAATAGAGTTTTACACAAGTTCCAATTTTAATATTTACCGATCACAGCAATTATCAGAAATTCATATAAATTGGGTAGATTCTTCAGGATTTCAAAGTTGCGTGTGTATATGAACTCGACAAGAAACCCTAAAAAGAATGAACAAACTTACGATCTCGACCACCACGAACACCTCCCCTTGAAGGATGATACATATCGATCTTACGTCTCTGCTTCAACGCGAACAATAGAACCAATCGAGCTTTCTTCTCTCTTTCGCTCCGCGATTCAGAATCGACGTGTTAGATTCTGCTATCGTCAAAATCTTCAATTTGGAACTGAAAACCTATCTACTGAGCTGGGCTTTGCTTACGTACGACGTTTTGCACCAGAATGTGACCGTGCGGAGGTAGGATAGCAATAAAAAATTATAGAGCGAAATCAGATTCGGTAAATAAACTTTAAAAAGAAAGTAAGATAAGAATAAAGTCCGCATAAGATAAATAAAATATAAAAAATATATAACTTAGATTACTTATCTTTTTTTTTAATTTTTGCAAAATATTTATTAATAAATTACTTCACGGTTAAGACGGAAGAAGGTATGTCTCCTCCAATGCTATGTTATAGGGGAGTTCATCAACTCGACAAAACCAACCAACTTGAATATTTTGGATTAGTTTATGTTAGATTTTATGACATATTTGAGTTGGATTGAGTTTTAAAATATCTAACACGATTAAACTTAACCTAAATCTAGAAAGATGAGACCTTATAATTTTTAAGTTGTAGGTTTGATGCAACTTTGTTAAACTTATATTTAATAATTATTTGATATTTGATAGTTACAACTTGTACTATTTTTAAAATGTTGTGAATTGTTACTTAATTATTTATGTTATGTGAAAACATTGTATTTAAAACTTAAATATTGTGAATGTTATACTCATATATGATAATAAATTATCTATATTAGTTGTTGGATGTTATTTCTCAATTTTGTCGGACGTTTCTTCCCCTCCTTCTCCCTTTTTTTAGTTTTCATATTATTAAAAATATTAAAAGTTAACCCGATAAATTGAATCAACCCAAACCAAACTCAAACTTTTTAGGTTGGGGTTAGGTTTAATGATACAAATAAACTTTTTAGGCTGAGTTTTATATTTTGAGGAAATTATAGAAAATGTCATACAAATAAACTTATTTCATTAATGTATGCACCTTTTTTACAAAGTTTCACGTATAATATATATTTTTAAATATTATCTAATATATATATATATAACTCGCACGAAACAAAAAATATGATTTGGTTGCAGTGGCTTCCTAGATATGTTCACACAGAAAGTCGTAGCCATAGACAACTGAGGCTTATGAAATTGGTTGCAACAGGGACCTTGCTATAAAGGAATACTTTTGTGCTTCGTTTTGGTTCTCCTAAGTGTTCTTGGTTCTTCCATTACAGGAGATTCATTGTTTCTAAAAGTAGGAGATGTACCAGTCATTCCATTACAGAAGATTCGTTTGTGTGAAAGTTGTGAAAAATCGAAGCAAAATAAAGAAGAAGAATGGTGTAACGTGCACGAGCACTAGCGAACAAGTGCAGCGACGACTGAGATCTAAACAAAATAGAGTAGATATCAAAACAGGCAAGCACTAGTGAGCAAGTGCAGTGGCAGTTCCTAGAAGAGGAACTATGGCAACTAATATTATTGGTGGATTGTATAAAAAAATGGAGGAAGTAGAGTCGTTGAACGTGGATTGCTCAAAAGTGGGAAAACAAGTGGATCGTTTGTTGCAGTTGCTCATAACAGTGGTTTAGCTCGCTTATTTGTCCTTTGCGAGCTTCCGGTGACACAAATTGTCTCCGAAGTAACCAAGAATCTTGAGCATACGCTAACGCTAGTTAGGAAGTACAAGAGCAATGATGTGCTTCATCATGTCATCAACATCACTTTTGCACCAATTTCCATGAAGTGTTCCATCTTTTAGATGCTTCCATTGGTGACATGAAATGTTCTCAGTATGCTTAATTACTCTTCTTCTACTGGTGGGGTTAATAATGGAGGTTGAGGTGTTGGTGGGATTGTGTTTTCACTTCAATCGATTGCCAACAACGATTCAATTTTTTTTGGGATTTTGTTGGTGTTGGGGCGATTCTATGTTGCTGCTGCGGTGAGGGCTAGGTTTGATGTTTTGAGCGAAGGTGGGATCTTCCCCATCTCTTTTTCCTCTTTGCTTCCAACATGAGATTTTGTATATCAACATTTCCAGCAACGATGAGTTCATGTTGCTACTACGGTGAGGGCTAGGTTTGATGTTTTGAGCAAAGGTGGAATCTTCCCCATCTCTTATTCCTCTTCACTTTCAGTGATGGCAATTCCCGCATGAGAGTCTGTATATCAATATGTCTAGCGATGGCAATTCCATGTTGTTGCTACAGTGAGGGTTGGGTTTGATGTTTTGAGCAAAGGTGTAACACCTCGCCTCCCATACCCTAGGCCCACGTCATCCGACAAAACTTTCTATTTCAGTTGGGCAGCCCAGGAGGCTAGCCTGTGTTACTAGATCTCTTTTTCTTTTCCTCTTCCCAAATCCTTGGGATTTTCCTCAATAACATTAACTCATGCAAAATAATTCATAAGGATGAACATTGAGAAATATTTAGATAAAACAATTCAATATCATTAATCAAATCCAAAATTCAAAGGGTACATAGCCTTTGTGTTGATTACAGCGAAAATAACTTCAAAATTTGAATAAAATAAGTTGGATCAACATGCCCTGCAATTTAATAAAACCTAAAGAAAGCATTCTAAGTAGCTTCCATGCAGCCTTGATTTATCAATTGTCTGAAAGATCAGAAAAAAGAGGAGAACTTCAAGCTCAGTGAATCATTCAAAATATTTAAGTCATTATTTCAACAAATAAGACAAACATGTCAAGCATTTTTACATATTATGTGGTTCAAATAATTCATTGTTTAAAGTTGTAATTAAGACCAAAAGGGGTTTCACCCTCTGTGTTCTGGGTTTAGAAAGAAACCACTCCTAAAACTCAACCCTTACTAGTGAATCGAGATCACTCCTGAAGCCCAATTCACTCAAAGGTCAATCCTGACACCCAATTCCAAGTCAAAGGTCCGATATGCCAGGTTTAGGATTGGATACACAAAGAAATCTTTCCTCACACCGATACATGGTTAACATCTTAATTAATCTTTATTTAAGTGTAAAGCATAACATTCATGTATGTAAATTAAATATAAACATACATTTAAACATGTAAGCATGGTAACATTATAACATGAAACATAACATCATAGATCATGCATCATTATTCATGAGAGCTTAAGCATGCAAATTCTATATGGCATGTAAATTGATAGATCATAAACAATCAAGGCATAACACATATATGCAAGCCTTATTTAATCAAAATAATAAATTAAAAGTTAAAAATCACTTCCACCTCAAATAACTTTAGTCCTTAAACTCCTCTGTTGAATCTCCTTCTAGCACAGAATTTGTGTAGAACTTCATGACTATTACTCCAATTGTTGTTTAGAACAGCTAAAAAAAAACAGCAATGCCAAGAGGGAGGCAGAGAGAGTAAGAAGGGACTTATCCAATTCTTGCTGGAATGAAGAGAATGGGGAGGGGTGTAAGGTTTATATAGAGTTTAAATGGGTAGGAATTGACAAGTTTGGGGTATTCCCAATACAAGAAACTTGCCAATTCCTCAAAATGCACACAAGAATTAAAAATTAGGGTTTTGGGTGCTTTGGGCGAACTTTCTAATTTGTTTCTCACGAAAAATTTATATTTTTTTGAGAATTTAGTTGCACTACCACAGTAACGAGAATGGTTATTGTGGTGGTCACGCACAATGTTGGTTTTTGGGTATTCTTGGCAATTTCGCTCAAACTGTGACACCACCGTGGTAATCATTTGACTACCACGGTAGTACAGTATATCATGTTTTTTTGTTTGATTTCTATTTTGCCTACTTTCCTTTATAAGTTGAAATATACACAATTTACACCCAAAAATTCTATACTAAAACTCAAGGGGTCTTCTCCTTCTATCGACATAACTCTTTTCTCTACTTTGTGTTATGGTCAATCTCTTTTGTATCTTATTTACTTGATTGTTCATCTCCTCCACTAGATCTAGCCCTATAAGCACATGGTCCTTAAGTTTAGCCAAACAAGTTTGTGATCTGCAGGGCCTCTCATAGAGAACTTCATATGGAGTCATCTTTATACTTGCCTGATAACTGTTGTTATAAGCAAACTCTATCAAGTATAGGTACTTTCTCCAGTTGCCCTTAAAATCAATGACGCAAAACCTCAACATGTCTTCTAGTGTTTGGATGACTCTTTCAGATTGACCAAGATTACGCCATATTTATAAAATGGAAGTACACAGAGGTCGACTAAGATCAGTTTATCTTCAAACCTAAGGTCACAACTACATATTCTTTTTAAGGTAACGATAGTTCCTACGGGTGTAGATATATTCAAAGTCATAAGTAAGGTTTTTGTTACTAGTTACAAACTATATACTAGTTTTTCAGAAATAAAGGATTTTGTGGTACCCCGAATCAAACAACAGTTTCACAGCAACATTAAACAAAATAAATGTACCATCTACTACAAGAATTGGATCCTTTTAAACATTAGCAACAACAAATGTTCTAGCTTGATTCTGTCCATGGCCTTGATTTTGTCCCTGGTTAGTATTTTGTTGTTATTGTCTGCCCTAAGGAAAACCATTGTGTCCTCCTCCTTGATTGTTTTGTGGTTGTTGCTATTGTGGAGTTTGGGTTTTGGTAGGATAAAACTTCACTATATATCCTGACTGGTTACAGTGGAAGCACAGTCCTTGACGTTTAGCTTGTTCCAACTGTTTCTCTATGGCACGTTTGGATTGGTTTTGAGTCTAAGGCACTTTGTCGCCACCATTTTGAATGGTATTTTTTTCTTCTGGTTTCCTTGGTAATCTTTGCATTACTTGACCTCTTGTTTCTGTTTCTCAACTTCTACTCAAAGTTAAGTTCTTGTTCAATAATAATGCCTTTTCCATGATGTCTCTGTACATCTTTAGACCAATTGGTATTATCACTTTTCAGATCTCGATCTTGAGACCCTCTACAAATCGGTTAGCCTTCATCTTCTCCTCCCTGATCAACTCAGTTGAAGCTTTGGCCAATTTTGTAAATTTGACCTCGTACTAGGCTACTGTTTCTCTAGGTCAACTTGAAAAATTTTGACTGCATTTTCCTCTGGGTGGCCTTTGAGAAGAACTTCTCATAAAATACTTCCTTGAATTCTTCCTAGTTTATTTGTCTGACGTTGGTATTTGGATCGGCCTTTAGCATGCTTCACCAACTTCTAGCTGGTTCCTTGAATTGATGGGTGTGAAAACAACTCTTTGGGGATCTATTGGCCCCAATACATCCAGATGCTCATCCAGCTCTTGGTACTAGTGTCTGCCATCATGTAGTTAGATGTGTCATCAAATTGAGATGGTCGGAGTTTCTACAACTCCATCAACATGTCCCTCTATTCTTTGTCTTCCACATCATCCCGTGCCCTCTGTCGAACTGGAACCTCGGGCATTATTGCTAACCCTGCAAGTGTACAAGTTCGCTTTAATATTAACCAGTGAGACCGGATATCATCCTTAGGGAAAAATGGTTTAGTTAGTGATCTCAAATCTCAATTTACTACTGATTTTCGTTTTATCAAGACTCTAATTGATGTGATTATATCAAACTCTGAATGAAAATCTATCCTAGTAAAAGTGATAATTCTGTTTTTTAGAAATTTGTGTATAATGGATGTCTAGGATAGTAAATGCTGCTGCATGACCTCTGATTCTTGTTTTTGATCATGAATTGTCTACATTATGAGTTTTTGCATCTATAATTGAAACCCTCTCCTGAGGTGCTTCAATATTGATTAGATTTGTGTTATAAAATCCTCTCCTGAGGTGCTTACTCAACAACCTAAGGTTATGTATTCAAAAGTCCCTGTGCAACTCACTAGATCAGTTAATAACCTCCCGATCATTCAACTAGTCTAAGTCCACACTGCGATAACCACCTACTAGACCTATCTTCCGAGTTAGTCTAATGCATTGAGTTTTTCATGTCTAAGGCCAGTAAACACAAAGCATTAAGCATGTACAATATAGAATAGTGTTTCTAAATCAATAACTTCAACAAGAGATCACAGTTCATGCATTGGACATCACATCCCAGACAAAAAGAACTAATTAGCTAGACATGAAATTAATAGAAAACATTAAACAATAATCAATGAAGTTAATCATACTCAAAATTTGATAAGACTCTTCAATCTCTAATTGGAACATTGGTTTTTGCTCTTCTCAGTCGTCATACGTGATTTTTTTCTGAATTGACTATATCTTGGCTCTAATAACCTCTCCTATTTATAGACTCGCACTTAAAAAACCCTAAAAAATATAAAATCCTGATAATTAATCATGTGACCGCAGTCAATGTTGTTCTTCAATGCAGACTGGGATTTCCTCGTTTTGCTCACCGCGGTCCATCATCTCTGTTCATGATTCACGTTCTAGTTACTGCGGTCACTAGTTCACCGACCGCGGTAACCAGTGAGCTTTACCCACTTTGTGTCCTTCTTCAGCTACCGCAATCTTCAGTTATTCAACCGTGGTCTCTTGACACTTTCTTCATGATTTCTTCTTCTTTTTGCCTTCATATGATGTACTTCCCCTTTTTGCTTCAACATGTACTTGCATTACACTAAATTTCCTTTCCCGGACATCATTTTCTCATAAAAGAGTTTCAAATCTTTAAAACAAAGCTTATAACGAAATGAAACAATGCGGGTCCCTAAACTACATGCTCATACTACTAATTATACAAATCTTCACCTAGTTCTCCCTATATTTCCTATAAAATGCAATAAATCACTTATACTAATGTTAGTTTGTTATGCAACTAACAGGTATGGGCATCAGCTGCTGTAGTAGAATTTGATCTTGTATTTGTGGTGCCGCCTGAGGTAGCATTTGAGGCAGTGCCCTTATAATCTACTCCGTAACTCTCCTAGTAGCCTCTATCAACAACTTAGGAGTTAGCATAGTCTCAATCTGAGCCACAGCAACACCAGTTTGTGCCTCTATCATTGTGATTCATTTTCGTCAGATGTGGTAGACCTGGTAGCGTATCTTTTGGATCCGGCCATTATCTACAAGTCAATGTCATTTCAGTATTCGTTTCCTCAAGTTTTCATTTCATTCGTGTTATCATGACGTTAGATTTATGTCTCTAGGTTCTCGATTTGTTTAGTGACCTATTAGTTTATTCTTCTAAGTTTTGTTTGAGGGTTTCAAGGCCCTCTAATGTTGTTGGCTACAAGATTTTTGGTCTCAAAATCAAAATACATGTGATATATATTTAAACAAGTAGAGCGTGTATTCAATTAATCACATTCAGTCATGCAAGTTCACGCTAACATAGTGAAATTCCAAGTTTCTATCTGTGCCTCTAAGTTCAAGCATTTGATACCACCCTTGCCCATCGACACAGAATTCCACTCAGAGATCTTATGAAACCCAACCAATTTTATGAATGTCTCGACAACTAAGGTTTCTCAAACCCCACTATACATGACTGTCCCATACCAGCCAAGCATAGGGAACAAGTTCTTCCAAAGTTACCGATCATTTAGCAAATATGGCTCGTCATTCTCCAAGTCCAAGATTCCTCCGTACCCTCAAATTTCTATGCATCTCATACCACATACAGACCACAGATACAAGATCCTCCTGATCTCGTGTCCCAACCAATCAATTGTTTTGTTTTCATACGTTTTCAGTCTCTAGCCTATGTCCTAAAAGTTTTCATTTATGATCCACTATGCCACCCTTGGCAACATTCAAGTCTCTAGCTAAGGTCTCTTTCCTAGACCTATGGTTTCAATTAGTTGTATGGTTCTTCTGTTAGACCAACAACTCTTATCAAGTTTTTATACCATGGTACCACTCTTGTACTCGAGTACGTTCCTTGCTCTTACATACCACCTCCTAGTTTTCTCATAGAAAATAAATGTGTTCTTCAACTTCGACTACTCATATTAGCTGGTGGAACAACTTCCGGTTGGGTGGTAAAATCGAAGTCTACTTAATTAGCAACCGACCTTCTAGAATAGGATAACCTATTTCTCTTTCAATATTTAGTTTTACTCAAGACAAGGCTTTCCCACTATCAACTCAACTCGTAATCTTCGTATCCAAACAAAACATTTTGGAAACATATATCTCTTTTTGAAAAATAGTTTTTTCAAAACTATTTTCAATTTCAAAACAAGAAGTAGGGCATTCTAAATTGATTTAGAGTAAAGGTATTACTTGATGAGTCAATTCTTTCTAAATCTGCCTAAGGCATCTATAGCTTAGGCTCTGATACTACTTTTGTAATGCCCTGCCTCCCACACCCTAGGCCCACGTCATCCGATGAAACTTTCTATTTCAATTGGGCAGCCCAAGAAGCGGGCCCGCATTACTAAATATCTTTTTCTTTTCTCTTCCTAAATCCTTAAGATTTTCTCAAGAATCATTAACTCATGCAAATTAATTCATAAAGATGAACATTAAGAAATATTTACATAGAACAATTCAATATCATTAATAAAATCCAAAGTTTAAAGGATACATAGCCTTTGTGTTGATTATAGCGAAAATAACTTCAAAACTTTAATAAAATAAATTAGGTCAACATGATCTACAATTTAATAAAACCTAAAGAAAACATTTTAAGTAGCTTCTATGTAGTCTTGATTTATCATTTCCCTAAAAGATTAAAAAAATGGGTGAGCTTACAGCCTAGTGGATCATTCTAAATATTTTAAGTCATTATTTTAACAAATAAGACAAACATGTCAAACACTTTCAAATATTATGTGATTCAAACAATTCATTGTTTAAAGCTGTAATTAAGACCAAAAGGGGTTCACCTTCTATGTTCCAAGTCTAGAGAGATCATTCCTAAAACTCAACCCTTACTAGTGAATTGGGATTACTCCTGAAGCCCAATTCACTAAAAGGTCAATCCTAACGCCTAGTTCCAAGTCAAAGGTCTAGTATGTTGGGTCTAGGGTTGGGACACACACGAAGAAATCGTTCCTCGCGTCGATACGTGGTTAACATCTTAATTAATCTTTATTTAAGTGTAAAGCATAACATTCATGTATGTAAATTGAATATAAACATAAATTTAAACATGTAAGCATGGTAACATCATAGCATGGAGCATAACATCATAGATCATGCATCATTATTCATGCGATCCTAAGCATACAAATTTTACATGGCATGTATATTGATAGATCACAGATATTCAAGGCATAACACACATGCAAACCTTATTTAATCAAAATAATAAATTAAAAGTTAGAAATCACTTTCATCTCAAATAGCTTTAGTCCTTAAACTCCTCTGTTAAATCTTCTTCTGTAATACCTTGAAAATCTTTGAGATTTCCACGTCATTAAGAACGTATATAGTAGAATAACAAGCTTAATAAAAGAATCAAAATGGGCAAAATACCTGAAAACCATGTATATAAGTCAAAATAAGTGTAAGAGTGATACCAATCCGAGAAGCACGAGAAATGGCGAAGAAACACACTAAACACCAGAATTTTGATACGGTGACCGCGATTGGCCATACAGTGATCGCGGTCATCGCGGGAGAAACCCATAAACAAAACAGGGAAGTGCATACTAGTGACCGCGGTCCGTAATAGGGCGATTGCAGTCATTACGCGAAAAAACCCAGAAATGAACAAAGCACACCAGTCTGTCCACCGCGGTAATTACACAGTGACCGCGGTAATTCGTCGATTTCTATATAAACGAACATGCGCCGAAAACCCTAGATCTGGATTTTTTTTCATCGCAAACCACTGATTTTTCTCTCTAGCTCTCACCTAACTTGTTTACTTCATTTCTTAAGTCTTCTATTGGGTTCTAAGGTGGTTTGAGCTATTTCAAACCATTCTCTACCGTTTTCAAGCTCAGATCCGCCAAGAGCAACATCAACAAGGGGGGATTTGGGTTGAGGCAAACTTGGAAAGGGTTTCGTGCTAAGGTAAATCTCGAAACCCCCTTGAGATCTTGTTTTCTTAGCTTTCTAAATCGTTTTTTCTTAAATGTAGTCCATTTTTCCTTAGGTTAATGTGTGATTTAAACTCAATGACCAAGTGTTAAGGTGTTAAGCACATGTCGCCGACCTCGACGACCGCGACAATGCGACATGCACTAGTTTCCCTTTATTTGTTCTGATTTTGGGTGCATTTGAAACACATGTGCCAAGAACACAAACCTTAGGGTTTTAGTTATGCCATGTATACCTTAGACTCACACATTTTGATTGTATAAAAACCCTATAGATTGACAACCTAAGGCGTGCACGGCGAGGAGCAAGGCGCAAGATTGAAGAGTACTAATGTGGGTGTGATTTTTCTTACTCCCTAGCTTTATCCAAATTCTGAATGCTTAACATGATGTTTGTTAGCTTATGATATGTTTAGAAGCATGCTAGGACTTGCTTGATTTACCTTGGTTGGGTTTGACTTGGTGTATGTTCTTGATGCATGGTTGTTTGTGCCATAACATGCTAGATAGAGATTTCGATGAGATGATTTCCATGAATGGTTGATCGCATCTATTTTGATTTACTTTAAATGGTTCATTGATGATCACATATGACTTGGAATGGCATGTATGACTAAAGAATATTAAATTAAGATTAATAAATCCACGTACTGGCACGGTGACTAGCCTTAGGGTGTCATCATGGGTGTCCCTACCCGAGTTGACTGCGACAGCTGATTGTGTCTTCGGACGGAGAGTCACTGCGGACTTCCATCCTTAGATCGTGGTCCCGAAGGTAACCGGCCCTCGGGCATTATCCCCGGATTCGCTCCCAGACCACACAGGGGATACCGAAGGTTATGGACTCATTCGGTCTAAGATGATAACAAAACAAGAAATTGTGTGAAACGCCTAATGTAATGAAAGCGATTACATGTTTTGTATTATGGTTTGTATAATGCTAGTGATGTATAAGGATGATCCACTGAGCTCTCGAGCTCACCCATATTTTCTATTACAGGTAATCATTGACACCACGGGAGTAGACTAGCATACGGGCTGTTATTTTGGGTCATGACCTCGCTGGGAGGTTGTTATAGTTTTCAGTTTTTCTTGAGTTTACCGGTGTATTCATTTTGCTGTAAATAATGTTTTAGCGTCTAAATTGAACTGGGCATGTGCCTTCTTTTATCTTGAACTGTTTCTCATGTAAATTAAGTATTTTGGAGCTTAGGCCCATTGGGCCATGTTTTATCTTCATACTATGCTTTTGGAAATGAATTTGAAATGTTATTTCGCTGCAAAGTTTTTCACTTAGCCATTATGAATTCACTATGGATTTATGAACAAAATGAATTTCGCTGCATATATTTTTAATGAATTTCACATCTACTAAAAGGAACGATTATTTTGGTGGTCGTTGTATGTTTTAAATTTTTTACTTCATAACCTGTTTAAAAGGAAGGTATGAAACTTGAGATTGAATGAGAAAAGGAAATTGAACCATGTGGCCTCCGGCTCTCAACGAACGAACAGATGACCCCGCGTCTCCCTCCGAACGAACGAACGGGCGCACACCGTCTCCGCTTGCTGCCCTATGACAGATCGTTGCAACAGAGACAAAGACGATTACCGAGAGTTTGGGTGTCACACCTTCTAGCACAGAATTTGTGCAAAACTTCGTTACTACTACTCAAATTATTGTTCAGAACAGCTAAACAAAAAAAATGCCAAGAGGGAGGCAGAGAGAGCAAGAAGGGCCTTATCCAGTTCTTGTTAGGATGAATAGAATGGGGAGACGTGCAGGGTTTATGTAGAGTTTAAATGGGTAGAAATTGGCAAGTTTGGGATGTTTCGAATACGAAAAACTTTTCAATTCCTCAAATTTGAACACAAGAATTAAAAATTAGGGTTTTGGATGCTTTGGGCGCACTTTCTAATTCATTTTTTGTGAAATTTATATTTTTTTTCGAGAATTTAGTTGCATTACCACAATAACGAGAATGGTTACCGCGGTAGTCATGTGCAATATTGGTTTTCGGCTACTCTTGACGATTTCGCTCTAACCACGACACTACTGTAGTAATCATTCGACTACCATGGTAATCTTGTAACATGTCATTTTTTTGTTTTATTTCTAATTTGCCTACTTTCCTTTATAAGTTGAAATATACATAATTTACACCCAACAATTTCATAAAATCTTCAAAGTTATTTTTTGTAAACTTGTTTTATTTAGTTTCATTTATTAAATTTTATAAAAAATTTTGGGATATTATAGAAGGTAAGATCTTACCCATCTCTAATTCTTCTTCGCTTCCAATGATGGCGATTTCAACATGAGATTCAATTCACTAAGCTGAATCAAATTGAATAGTTCTGTGATGTTGTTGCATTGTTTTGCTTATCATTCTCCTTCATCGTTTTGTATGTCAATGTGTATCTCCATTCTGCATATCAAAAACCATTGTCAATATTTGAATCGATTTGGTGTTCTTAAAGCTAGTTTTTCAATTTCATAAGTATCAATGTTATACCAGTGTATAGTACTAAAAGTATACCAATGTTATAACAACTGTATACCAACCTTTGGTATACTAATAGTTGTTAATCAATAGTTTTTACAGCATTGTATACCAGTGTTATACCAATTGTATGCCAACGTTATACCATTTTTTATAAGCTAAATGTTATACTAATGTTATACGGACTATATCAACTTTTAGTATACTGATAGTTGTTAATTTGTGAGTTTTACGACACTGTATACTAATATTATACAAACTATATACCAATGTTATACTATTTTTATAAGCTAAATATTATACCAGTGTTATATTAACTGTATAGTAATGTTATACTAATAGTTGTTAATCAATGGTTTCTAGTTTTTTTTATATTAAATTTTTGGTATATGCATAAAAATGAAAGTTTCAATATTTATGTAATTATTTCCATTTTTTGGTACAAAAATGTATTTTTCCTTCATTTTTTTTTTCAATCTAAATTGTTTAGGTTGATTTGCAGGTTGACACCTAACCCAAACCAACTCAACCCATGAACATCCCAACTATGTTATAACAAAGGGAACCTTCCCCTAAACACACCAAATTATGAGAAATAAATTTAACAAATTTATACAATTTATGTCAACCCTCTTTTTTTCATGACCTTTTGAGTTTATTGAACTTTGTGTTTGGCCATGCCCAAAACAACAATTTGCAATCTTCTCTAAGTTTTTCTTCTTCATTAAGGATATTATCAAACAATTAATTAATAGTTATTATTGTTGTGATAGAGTTACTTTTAATAATTTTTACTCTATTCTTATCGATATTGCTATCCCTTCTATAATCATTGGTGAGCAACTCAACCATAGAAATTAAATTTTAATTCCTTAATTTTATTTGTTGAAGTTGTTATTGCTCCTATCATATTTTATCACAATCTCAAGGCGAACTACATTATAGTTTTAAAAAATACAAACTTAGTAAGCTATACTAGAACATTGTGATTTTTTTTTTCAATTTTTTTTGCATAATATCAAAGTATCTTATTATCTTTGTTTTATATACTCAATCGATTTTTAAGATCTCATCCATGTCAATAGGAAAGAAACATCATAAAGTTTCATAAAATCTTCATCATTATCAACTATGACAAAATTAATAACTTTCGGGCTATTTCTTGCCCAGGACAAGGAGTGGACAAATATTAGTCCCAATGCATTATTTGGATGTAATAGGAGATGGGATAACTTTTAATCCTGTTTGCTATTTTATCTAGTTAGAAGAGGATAAAATAAAGAGGGCTTATCGACCAGGGTAGCAAAGGGGATTCAATTTTGGATCAAGATATTTCTTTTTTGCGCGTCACTTTTTCTTCCAACAAAAATCATCATCTACAACTTCTTTCTTCTTCACCATTTTTGCCAACCTCACTTCTGCAAAGTCTTTCTCTTCATTTTTGTGTTCCTCGTGTCTCACCGCTACAACTTCTCCATCTCACACTGTAGCTTCTCCATCTCGCGTGTCACCAAGGTATGTTACTCTGTTTTTCATTTTTCATCATATCAATAAAAGTGACGGAATGGGTTTCATAGAGAAAGTAGGGAAGTGATAAAACCCATAACTATTTTTAAATCTCAACCTTAGAAATCTAGCTTTCTTATATCGCTCCTTCTTTCATTGTTTTCCTCTGCCCAAAACCCTAACTTTCTTTTTGTTGTTTCTCCGAAAGAACCCTAGAAGTGCTTGTTTCTATTGAACCTTTTCTTCTTAAGGTGTGCCATTCTTCTTCTATATGTTTTATTCTAACTAGTTTTCTTTCTTTCTCTGGTGATTGTTATTGTTAATTTGCTTTCTATGTTACGATTATGGTGATGATGATTTGGGACTTCATGTTGTTCCAATCTATTGCAAGAAAATAGTCTCTCTCTACTTTTCTGGTGGGTATTGTATTTGTGCTCTACTGCATCCAAAACCTATAATACTTCAAAATTTCTAAGGTAATAATTATCTAAGATGACTATAATTAGGGGTGTAAGCCACCCGACCGACCCAACCCGACCCGACCCGACCAAGCCTGACCATTTCAGGTCAGATCGGGTCGGGTTTACACAATAAAAGAAGTTGGGTCAGGCGGGTCAATAACTATCATCGGGTCGGGTCGGGTCGAACCCGACCCGACCCGCAGGATGCCCCAGATGAAACCCTAAACCAGATCTAAAAGTTGAAATGTAGGGTTTTTTTTCCTCAGTTCCATGGTTTGTCGTTTACTGCTTCAGTTCTGCTTCTATTGTCTTCTGATGATCTTATCTTCTCCACCTAACTGGCCTTCCAAATCACAGATTCGCAGCATTTCGTCTTCTCCAAATCTCCAAAAATCGTAGCACTTCATCTTCTCCAAAAATTGCGTGCTTCGTCTTCTCCAAAAATCAGATCTGTTTCTTTCATTTCAACCTCTTTGTTTCTTTCCTCTCTCTCTTTCTCTGTTTCGTTCAGCTTCTCTCACAGGCTCACAGCCCTTTGCTCCTTCCTCTTTGTTTCGTTCGTCTTCTCCAGATCGCGTCTTCTCCAGATCTTGTCTTCTCCAGATCTCATCTTCTCCTCTCTTTTCGTAGCTTCTCCTCTACTTTCCAAATCGCAGCCATCAACACTTCAAATCTCAACTTTTCCAGATCCAGCCTCTCCAAATCGCATCTTCTCCTCTTGTCTTCTCTAGATCGCAGCCCTCTCTGTTTAACTTCTCCGCTCTGTTTCTCTTCTTTGTGACACTCTGTTTCTTTTCTTCTCCAAATCGCAACAACTTCTCTTCTCGGTAATATGGTGTTTTCTTTCTTTCTTATTTTTTTTTTAGTTTTGTGAGACGAAGAAGAATAATAATGGATTTTTTTTTCTCTTTTGCAGTTGACGGTTACAATAATCTAAAGCTCAACAAATCCATTTGTATAGCTATGCAACCTCAACGTAGTAACTTTTTAAACTTGTTAACATAGTTTTTTTCATTGTGCTTGATTGATTGTTTAATTTCGTTGATTGATAGTTTTAGTTTTTAGATTTTGATAGATTTTGTGTAAATTTGATATTTTAAACAAATCTGTTTTTTTTTTGTTCAAGATCTTATTTGTATCATAAAAATTAAAAATTATCTATATTTATTTCATATGTATATTTGATAGTTGAGAGATTTAATAAAAAATCTATTTTTTGATAAAATTAAAAATATGTTTTCTTTTCGTTGTAGATGACATTGTTTGTTCTTTGTATAAAATGTATTTTCTACCATAAAAAAATTTGGTGTTATTTTTTAGAAGTTCTTTTTTTTTTTGCATAAGTTTGATATTTTGACTTTTGAGACATAATTTATTAATCAAAACTTGTTTTGTGGTATGAAATACTTTTTTGATTATTTTGGTCTTTTAGAAATGTATAAGTTTAAAAAAAATCTGTTTTTTTAACATTTTTAAACAAATCTGTTTTTTTTTTGTTCAAGATCTAATTTGTATCATAAAAATTAAAATTTAATTATATTTATTTCTTATGTATATTTGATATTTGAGAGATTTAATAAAAAATCTATTTTTTGATAAAATTAAAAATATGTTTTCTTTTTTGTTGTGGATGATATTATTTGTTCTTTGTATAAAATCTATTTTCTAATATAAAAGAAATTTGGTTTTATTTTTTAGAAGTTTCTTTTTTTGCATAAGTTTGATATTTTGACTTTTGAGACATAATTTATTAATCAAAACTTGTTTTGTAGTATGAAATATCTTTTTTGATTATTGTGGTCTTTTAGAAATGTATAAGTTTTAAAAAAAATCTGTTTTTTTTAACATTTTTAAACAAATCTGTTTTTTTTTTTGATATTTTAAGCAAATCTGTTTTTTTTTTGTTCAAGATCTTATTTGTATCATAAAAATTAAAAATTAATTATATTTATTTCTTATGTATATTTGATAGTTGAGAGATTTAATAAAAAAATCTATTTTTTGATAAAATTAAAAATATGTTTTCTTTTTTGTTGTGGATGACTATTTGTTCTTTGTATAAAATCTATTTTCTAATATAGGTGTTATTTTTTAGAAGTTTTTTTTTTGCATAAGTTTGATATTTTGAATTTTGAGACATAATTTATTAATCAAAACTTGTTTTGTAGTATGAAATATCTTTTTTGATTATTTTGGTCTTTTAGAAATGTATAAGTTTTAAAGAAGTACCCCTACTAGGTCCCTTCTCCTGGTCAAAGTATTTTGTCATTCCAAACTAAAACCATAGAAGGATCGAGTGAAAGTAGTGCAAGTTTAGTTGCCATTTCTTATAGTGAAGTGCGTTGTAGGGATTTGCTTGCTAGGATGATAATTATAGATGAACAACCTTTTAGGTTTGTTGAAAAAGAAGGATTTCGAGCATATAGTCAAGGAGTAGAACCCAGATTTATTTTGCCATCATGGGTTACAGTTGCAAAGGATTGCATGAAGCTTTATGCAAAAGAAAAACAAAAGTTGAAATCTTTTTTCAAGAATACTCGTCAATGAGTAAGTCTTACAACTGATTGCTTGAAATACCTTGTCCTTACAGCTCATTTTATTGATAGTGAATGGAAGTTGCAGAAAAGGATTTTGAATTTTTGTCAAATTGAAAGTCATAAGGGAGAGGTTATTGATAAAAAAATTGAGAAATGTTTGCTTAAGTGGGGGATAGATCGAGTCTTCACTATTACAGTGAAAAATGTAAGTTCAAATGACACTGTAGCGACTTACTTGGCCAAGAAAATTAGAAATTGGGATGGATTGTTGCTAGATGGAGAGTTTTTTGCATTTTAGGTGTTGTGTACACATTCTTAATTTGGTGGTGACTGATGGTTTAAAAATTCATGATCAATCCATCACAAGGATTCAAAATATTGTGTTGTATGTTAGATCTTCTCCTGGAAGATTACAAAAATTTAAGACATGTGCAGAAGAAGAAAAGCTTTCCACCACTCGTCTTGTGTGTTTAGATGTGTTGACAAGGTGGAACTCAACATATTTGATGTTGGAGGCAGCCTTAAAGTTTCAGAAAGCCTTTGAAAGGCTACAAGAACAAGAAAGTGGAGATCTTAATGAAGAAGATTATCCTTCTAGTTTGGATTGGGCAAAAGCTAACGCCCTTTTGTATTTCTTGAAGTTTTTTTATGAGATTACTTTGAAGTTCTCTAGATCTTTATTTGTGACATCAAACAAGTATTTTCTAGAGATTTGGCTGATTCGTGAGTTGATTAATGTAAATATGACATCAAGTGATCCATTATTGCAATCTCTTGCAGGTAAGATGAAATCAAAATATGACAAGTATTGGGGAAACATTGAAAAAACTAATCTCTTGTTGTATGTTGCTGTTGTTCTTGATTCAAGGTATAAGTTAGAGACCTTGTTGACTGGATTTGTGATGCTATATGGTAATCAACTTGGACAATTGTTAGCAAATAAGGTAGAATGCATGTTGAAGAGGTTGCTTGAAATATTTCAAGGTGAAGAACGTGAGGGTGACAAAAATAGTGGCGAATAATCTTCACAAACACAAAGTGTTGAATTTGAGCAAGTGATTGGAGTTTTACCATTTGACCAATTAAAAAGAAATTTGTTAAATCTAAATAAAGAGAATAGGTCAGAATTGGACTAATGGTGGAAAATTAATGGTATGAGATTCAAGTTTCTTTCAAAAATAGCAAAACTTGTCTTGGCAATTCCAGTATCAACCGTTGCTTCAGAATCGGATTTTAGTACAAGGGAGCGGATTCTTGATCCATACCGATCATCATTGAGCCCAAAAATAGTGGAAGCCCTCATATGTGCACAAAATTGGATTCGTGCTACACAAGTTCCAATTGATATTCATCGAACACTTGATGAAATTAATGATCAAGGTATTATAGCAACAATCTTTTTTTTTCTTTAAGTAGATCTTGTTTTTTTTTATAAAATATTTTCTATATATTTATAAATGCTCAATGTGACATTATGACTTATTTTTGGTTTTTTTAGATTTTTTTGATGAAGAAGATGAAGAATCAATAGTCTATGACCCTATGTCATTTGAATCACGTTAGTGGTATAAGTTATTTTTTATTTGATATCTTGAATTTGTTTATGTATTATTTATGTTATACTTAATGGAAGTTTCTTTTTTGCAGTTTTTAATTGAAAGTTTGAAGAAAGGGTTTCTGCACGAAGAATTTATTTGGAAAGAATGGCTTATAGTTTTTGTCTAATGATTTATGAACTAAACTTTTTTAAAACTTGATAATGTTTGGCTAAATTATTGCTTGTAATCTTTAAGACATTGGACTTTGAACTTATGTTAAATCTTTTTGTTTGTTTGTTTTATTATATGGTTTTCATATTATATATATATTTTTTATTTCAGGGATGTTATTGTAGGGACATTGAACTTGAAAATGTTTGACTACATGTCAACTTGTCATTGCATATTAAATCTTATTGTTTGTTTTATTATATAGTTTTGTCATATTATATATTTTTTATTATAGGGATGTTATTGCAGGGACATTGATTATAAATATGATTATAACTATTGCAGGGATGTTATTGAAAAATTTATTTTTAGTTTTAAGATAATTATAAATATTATATATGTTA
>JAJIYU010003837.1:0-25682 GCA_030144865.1 Tinospora cordifolia
TTATTTGAATGATGTATATCTTATATATATGTATGTATGTATGCATGCATGCATGTAAAATTTTTATTATTTATACATAATATGATTTTAATATAAATTATATATAATGTCTTTGACTAAAAAAATATGCTTTGTAATTCCGTATTGCACAAATTTTTTATATCAGAAATTAATAGTCAAAATGTGATAAATAAATATTTTATTTGATACATTATCAATTACCTATGCCCTATTCTTGATTTTTATAATATATATAATACTTAAAGTTTGGGTTAACATGAGTTGTAAAAAGTAAGTGAAAGTAATCAAGAGAAAGAGCTCGAGGCCTCCTAATTGTAAAAAGGAAAAAAAAAAATGAATTGTTGCCTTTAAAATAAAATTTGAAGAGTTATGGTGCTGGAAAGAAAAATAGGTGTGTTGATGTTTGTGGAGTTATCTAGGAGAGCGAAGGGGTATATGAGACTTAATGCACAGTTAGATATTTGGGACTTAATGCAAAGTGAGCTGGAAAAGGAGTATTTGTTGTCTAATACATAGTAAAGTCATTGTTATGATGTCTCCAAAATTAGCACAGGAAGTCATTGTTAGGACGTCCCCAAAACTAGCAGGAAAACTAGCTGAATGCTGAACTTTCCTAGTCTTAGCAAGAGGTGATAGAAAGCTTTCTAAAATCTAGAGATCACGATAGCAACTTTTATAGAACTGACTTTGGAAGGAATCGTAGTTGTGAGCTGTGGTTATGATGCTTGATGTAAATTATTGGCCTTATGGTTCCAGTGATGTCATATAAATAACTTTAGTAAATGATGTGTTTGTGATTGGATATTGCTTTTTATAGAACCACAATTCACAACTACAATTCCTTCCAAAGTTAGTTCTAATAAAAGTCGCTGTTGGCCCTATGGTTCTAGTGCTTTCATATAAATTAAATTGGTTCAATTGATTAATTTTCAGCACCACGAATTAGTCAGTATCAAGTCACTCAGGTGGATTACACAAAGTCAAATTTAAAAATAAAAGGCGCTGCCTTGAAGAGAGAACTTACCAGAATTATTGCCATAAGGTTGTAATAGTTTATGTTTTATGTTCACTTATTTCAATTTTACTTCACGAAAGCATTCATTACTTAATCAAAATGCTTTTAAAACAATCGTTATAATTGGTTATTTATTGTAGGCTTGATTGGATAAGTATTTTTGTATAATTAATCAAAATTATTTTAATTTTTTGAATTTATTTTTCTTAGTAAGATTGAACCATAAAATTCTATATAATTAATCATACTATATATATATATATATATAGTATGATTTAATATGAATTATATATATGTCACTAACAAAGAAAGTATGTTATATAGTTGTGTTTTATACTATCTTCTACATCGAAAATCAAAAGTCAAAACGTGACAAATAAATACTTTATTTAATACATTGTCAATTACTTATAATCTATTCTTAATTTTTACAATATTAATAGTATTATAAGTTTGGGTTGGTAGTAGGTAAGCATTGTTCCAAGTAAAATTAAACATTGAAAAGAAGATGAGTTATCATGTCCTATGAGGGCGGTGACTTTTATTTCACTGCTCTTTTCTGTAGTTGTCCTACCAACTTATACAAGGATTACGTTTTGATAAAAATGCTTTGAGAGGATATTTTTATCTAAATTAAAAAAAGCATATATAGATGATAAAATTGTAATATCCATTATTTATTTTTATTGAGTCTACTTAGCTTGATATAATATTTTATTTGTATTTATATGATTAAAATTATTTTTATTTATATATTTTAATTTATATGAAAAAAAGAAAAAAATTATTAAAAATATATTTAAGCATGAAGCTATACATGAAAGAAACTTTAGCTAAAATTTTAAATAAGAAGATTATTATAGTTGATTGCACTTAAAGTTGTGTCTTAATAAGATGTAGAAAGAAATATATAATATTTAATTTGAGGCATTAAAAAGAGTCAAACTTGAGAAAAATCTTATAACTAACCTGAAGTTATATTATGAGAATAATATTTTGTAGTTTAAAGCTATTGAAAAATAATATTTTGATTATTGACCAAAAGCTTTGTGAGCAAAATTTTCTATCACAAAGCTATTTAAAAAAATGTTAAGCCAAAAGTTATACACATTCAAATTCAATAAAAATATAATTAGCTAGAAGCTATGAAAATATTTTAAAATGTCAAAGTCATCATATTTTATATGCAACAAGATTGAGTTCTATTTAAATACTCGTAGATATAATTGTGGATTTAGAAATTAGTTTGAAACTAATTAAGAGTTGGTCTAATAGTAATAGATCATCTTAGAATGTTTTATTTTACCAATTTCTAAGTGGAGAATATTTTAATACTAATATCAACTTTGATTCTAGCATTCATTTTTGTAATACCCCAGTTCTCGGTTATTCGTTTGTGTCACATCTGGGTCACGCATAGAGAGGCACACCCATAAATCATTAAATATCGACACATATGTCATCTGTCGAGAATCGAGATGTCACTTTTCTCACATTCAATTCTCATTAAATACCTTTTAGACATACTGGCTCCTATATAAATAATTCATCAAACTCTTGGATTCACCAAGACTTATCTCATGGAAATAGAAGGCAATAAGTCTAATAAATGAGCTAACAACTTTCAAATATCCAAACTTAATGAAAATCAAAGCAAAGGTCTCAGGTAACAATCCAAAACTTGGCTCAAGTGGCCATACTCCAAACCAAACTAAAAGGTTCCACATATAAAACCATCTAATGGGCCATATGCTCGAGCTAATCTCAGTACTCAATTAAACATCAAAAATTAATCTCAACCATAAGATTTACAATTGTCTATGTTCTTTAAGCAGCACTCGCCAGACGAACTTCTTCAATGATCTCCTAAAAAGAAAATGGGGTGAGCTCAAGAGCTCAATGGATTATATACAGTATGTCCATAATATTATTTAAGTCAAAATATCAAACATGCAATCACTTGACATGTATTAGGCGTTTCAAACATTCAGTTGTTTATCAATTATTAATTTGACTGAAAGGCTTTACCTCGATATTTTCTCATTATCATTATATCAAGGAAACGAGAAAAATGTACTATATATTAGATTCTTAAGGGCTAATGGGGCACACCCATTGCCTAACCCTGGAGCTAGGGTCACATTCATCACTCCATCCCCAAAGAACCACGAGTCACCCCTATCATTCTATCATCGAGAATTATGGGCTAACCCATCATTCCATCTGCGAGAACACACACATTGATCCCCCTTGAACGGCTACTGTGCTGGTATGTGGTTTAAGTCTTAGTTTAACTTTAATTAAGATTACACAATCATTCATCTCATCATGTTAAGCATGAAAAATAAAGCATATAATATTAATCAAAGCATGTAAATAACCAGCATAGATACATACCTCATGTTATACATCATTCACACTAACACCGTAGCTCAAGGTATACCCTAGCATGCTTCTAGGTATTCTAATTAAACAAAATAACAATCATGTTTGATATTTGAAACTTAAATAAGACTAGAGAGCAAGGTAATTATCTCCACTTGTTATTACGCTTACTTCTTCGTAAATCCTTGCTTTGTATTCCACTTGTCACTTATCTTCAACCTTAACTTCTTTCGCTTTTTCTCACGTTCCCCTTGTAGGACTCCCAACAGTTCTCGGATCTTGTAATTTGTCTCGACATGGATTTAGGATTTCAGATTGCAGTGTCTCCTCTTGGTGCAGTTTGGTCTAGTGCAACTTCTTCTTGTTTCTATTCTGCGATTGTTTAGAGGAAAGGATGGGAATCCAAATCAAGATTACACAGGGGAAGGGGAAGGAATCATAGGGATGGTTGTATTTCAAGTAGAGAGGAGCGCTTGCAAAATGCACAATGATTAGGGTTTTTTTCTACTGCGCACACCTATGTGTATATATAGACAAAGGTTAGGGTTTCGTAATCTTAATCGCAGGATTGTGATCTTAACATTGCCCTAATCACAGGACTGCGTACCAAGACTACGGTTGCACGTCATTCCCAAAATCCCAAGTTTCTTGATGTAGGATTACGATCCCTTGGACCACAGTCCTCATGTGGGCCACAATTTTGACACAGGACTGCAGGTCCATGCCATAACTAAAGCCCCACAGTGTGCCCATGTAATATCACATATCGGTTTGACACTAAAGTAATATCTGAGCTAAATGAACATTATGAGCCTTACTAGTACCGAACACTTTTGAGAGACTCAGGTTCGAGTCTCGTCAAGGAAAAAACCCTGCACTCAATCAGTGGTAGCTAAGGTGGAGACAATATCGTCACAGTGGGCTTGAGTTGTTACAAATGGTATCAGAGCTGCTTTGTGTATGATGGAGCTGTGAGTCATGAGAACAAGACTGCTCCCACGGGGGATGGATTTTAATATCCCACATCGGTTCGACTCTAAAGTGATGCCTGGGCTAAATGTGCATTTAGGGGTTTCTCATTGTGCCGACACATGTTGGGAGGCTCAGGTTCGAGTCTCGTCAAGGACAAAACCTTGCACCTAGTCAGTGGCTGCTAAGGTGGGAACAATATCGTCACGGTGCGCCCGAGTTGTTACAAATGGTATCAGAGCCGCTCTGTGTGTGATGGAGGTGTGGTCTTGAGGACATGACTGCTCCCAAGGGGGGTGGATTATAATATTTCACATCGGTCTGACTCTAGAGTGATGCTTGGGCTAAATGTGCATTCGAGGGTATCTTGTTATGCCGATGTATTTTGTGAGGCTTAGGTTCGAGTCTCTCCAAGAACAAAACCCTGCACTCAGTTAGTGGTGGCTAATGTGGAAACAATATCATCACGACAGGGCCAGGTTGTTACAGCCCAACCGATTGACACAAGACCGCGGTCCCAATTTGGGGGCTGTAGTCCTAACATTTTCCCCCCTTTTTTGTTTGTTGTTGTCGTGGTCCAATTCTGAGTATTACAATTTTATTATTTTAATAATTTATTATTTAATGTCTTTACTTTACATTTATCTATTGTTTTAAATTAATTTTATAAATATTTTATGATAAACTTTGTTGAGAGATTTATTGTAATTAAGATTGCATATGAAGATGCAATATTGCAAGAACAATTAAATTTAAAGTTTATGTTGATCATATGATGAATTATGTGATCTTTAAATATTAAAGTGTAATGAAATAATATGTATGCTGAAGAAAAATATTGTTTGACATTGAATGCGCTCCTAAAGTAGTATTAAAATATTTAAATGTTGCAAAAAAATGTGACGAAAAATTGCATTTTGATATATTTTATATAGCGAGGTCATAATTGAGATTGTCTTAAGTATAAAAGTTATGGTTACAGTTTGTGATAACATGGTTATAATCGTCATTATTATTTTCTCAAAGTAGAATGATTTCATTATTGCAATACATAAAATTATATATTATAAAGTATTTGCATTATGTAACAAAGAAATTAATATTCGTTGGATATATATGTAATATTATCATATGATTAATCAATGCCTCAATAAAAATATGTTGAAATTTAAAAATTATTGATGACTCCTAAAGAACAACTAGTATATTAACAAATATTATATGTTTACAATGACAAATAATGCCTTATATTTAGCTTAATTTTGAGAAATAGTTTCTCTTGAGAATAACTATATTTTTTTCTTCATGGTTCATTATATTAAAATATGAGATCAAGTAAAATATGTTTTGATTGAGAATGAAAAGTTATTTGACAAAAATATATTTATATTTTGGGGTAGTTGACCAAATTTTTGGAACCTCAATATCATGCTTGTATCATGACATGATTCGGTGAAATAATTTTCTTGTCATTAGGGGGAGAAGATCAATTTTGAGCTAATGACATATAAAATTGTATAAAATTAGAAATTGCTTTATCTATAGAGTTACTTGCAAGATATAACTCTCGCTAACTTGAAGATTTTGGAATGACATTAAAAACATATTATGTTATCTTCAAGGAATAAATGATATGACTCTATATTTTTTTGGGAAAAACAATACCAAAGTTGGTTGGTGCAATTGGACACAACGATTCTTGTCCCTGTAGTCTGTGTTTCTGGACATTTGTTTACTGTACACAAGCTTTTTGTGACATCTCCGACGTGGAACTCTTTTATCTCTGGGATATCCGGTGTCAACAGATTCTTCCTGTTTCTCCGGCTTCTTCCACTTCGTTTTATACCTCATCACCTGGCTCTTCTCCTTGCAGCCCATTATCCCTAGGATACTCGGACCAGTAAGCTCGACGATACTTAACTTCTTAAGTAAGTCCTGCCTGAAAACCAGTATTTATGTTTTCTACTTTCCATTTTTATCCACTATACCGACAACACTGTTTAGTCCCTGTGATCCAGCCCTGTTAGCCGAGGAAGGCGTTTGAAGTCATCTTTCACTCTTGGACATAAACTATTGTTTGGTAAGACTTGGTATAAAAAATGGAAGCTTCTCCAGTTCTCAATACCTCTTCCCTTGAAGCCTCTTCCACCTTAGCTAAGATAGATGGGTTATATGAAGTTGAATACTTGCCTGATTCTAATGGAACAGTTCCACTCACTGAACTTGTTCCCATTCTGCCCTAGAATGTTTATATCCTTCCTTCTACCTCCTTTCATAGAAAAATTAAAACATTGTTCAGCAGACACACACCCCAAAACCTAGTCAAAGAATACGTCCAAATATCCAATTTCAATGAACACCAGATCCCTGCCGATCAAGTCGAACATTTTTTCCCAGTTGCCTTACCTACCTCTCTTTTACCCCAGTGGCGAAAAGATGGCTACACTTATTTGCACTATGGTGCAGTAAAAATGTCCATCACCTTTTATGGTAGAAAGGCTACAGAAGCTATTTCTCGAATAGCTCTTCTCGATTCCTTCATGATTTGTTATTCTGATGTGGTGATTGGCAGTATCCAAACCACCCTAAATTCTGGCACAGTGTTTGTTGCATTCTATCCAAATTTCAATGTGTCTCTGAAAGACCCTCATGCTTTCACCACCCTTACCCTCCAAGCTCAATTGACTTGAGCACCCCAGATCCAAACTGCTTTGGCAGCAACCATCCATTACCAAGTTGCTTATCGTGTTCAAAATCACGCGATAGATGTTCCTTACAAAGGTTCCTCCCTTGATGGTCTTATGCTAGACATCAGTTCTCAAGGTGCTGTCTCACACACCTTCCTTCTGAGGACAATCCCTCCTAGCAAACTCCAACAGCTATTTCCACAAAGCTGGCTCACAAGTTATGAGGCTCGATTCCAGGCAAATGAAGTTCGCCAGTCTACTCAGGCTATTCATAATAGACGTCAAGACGGACTTGTCGAGACTACTTTTCCAACACCCTCTTTGGTGCAGTCCCGACCTTCTTCTGCAGGCATCCATTTTGTTGCCCATGCAGAACCTCCTGTTGTTGCACATCACTGGTGTGATACATGTAATTGTTCGGATTGTGAAGAGGATGCATTTGAAGTCAAATATGATATTGAGAAGCCACGTCAAAAGACTACCCAGCAGCTCTTAGCCGCTAAATATGAGTCTGGCGACCCGACAGTTGGTTTTATTGAATCCTCATCAGGAAGGTACCAATACTATGTCTTACTTTTTGATTCCTCTACTGATGATGATTTCGATGACCAAGTCAGCAGCACATCCGATGATGAGGAAGACTATAGTCCTGATAACGATAAATATACCCCTGAAGAGAGTTGTTTTGTTTTCACTGAACATTAAGTGCTTCTCCTCCACCATCTGGTATAGAATGGTCTACTGACCCACTTACTGGCTGTCCTCTTCAGTACCAGATTAAACCCTCTAAGATCATGACACCAGATTGACCAGCTCTTCAAACCCTTGCTAATTCTGATGCAGTTTTGAATTGGCAGTCCAAAAACGCCTTGTACCAGAATGAGCTTCTTCAATCCATTCTCCATAAACAACAACAATTACTAGCCCAACAGACTTCTCATAACTAGCTTATCACCTCTCTCCGAGCCCGTATTGACCAAGTTCATAACCAGCTTTTAGACCTTGCCAATTCCATTACCCATTATTCACAGATTGAAGCTGTCCTTGGCCCCCTTGAATGTGAACATGAGTCTCTCAAGAATCAACTTCGCGAGCTTACAAACTCACCCCCTGATCCTCCGACGAATCCCTTTTTTACTCCTCATATTATACCTTCAACCTTTAAACCACCCTCATTTACCATGCCATCCCTTTTTCCTCCAAATTACCAACTTCACAGTAAACGACCTCCAACTCATCCTTCTCGACCACGTAGTGGCCTAACTTTTAAATCCCCATTCCAACAACCACCTTTTGATCCTCCATCTCCTCCTGATGCCTATCCCACTTCTTCACCACATTTTCCATCTGGGTCATCCCATAAACGAAAAGAGAAAGGAAAAGAAAAGGTTGTTATGACCATTTCTCCCATTGAACCAAACCTTCAAGTTCAAGAAAAGGAAAAGGTTGTTATGACCATTCCTCCTATTGAACCCGAGCTTCAAGCTTCTTCTACTCCCAAGCCACTGCTTGACATTTCGGAAAATCCCTTAAGTTCTTTTCTTGAATATATGGCCCGTCGATATGACCAACCCTTGGTAGCACTAGCTGACCCTATCCTTGATGAATCTTCTTCTGCCTCTTCCCCTTCTGATTCTTTTTCTGAAGAACCTGATTCTTCCCATGACAGCCTTGCTGCTGACTCAGGACCAGGAGAGACCTCACAACCTAAAACGGAACCTATCGAACCTCATCATGGACTTGCACCATTGCATGAACACCCACCTGATGAAACAGATGACATGGAATCTGATTTCCCTCCTCCTAAGAGCAAGCCCTCCAAATCTAGCGCTTTTCACACTTTTAATTTGGATTCTCTCCCCTATGAGGACTTGCCATATTTCTTCAATGATATGCTCTCATGGTGTCATGCTGAATCTATCAAACATGGGGCAACTGATCCAATTATCATTGAAAAGCTCCTCACTCGACTTTCTGGTAGCCTTCGAGATTGGTGGAATGCCCAACAGGCTTATAAGCAAACTGCATTATTGCAACAAAATGTCACTAATTTCCTCTCATCGCTCTTTGAAGCCTTTGTGGGACCATGGAACCACCATGTTGAACAGGCACGAGAAAAATATTTAGCCACAAAATGTTGCTCATATAATCTCAAGACTATGCAGCGGCATTATGAGCAGATGTCAAAATGGTTTTATCTGATTAAAGGAGTGGATGATGTTAACCTTAAAACAGTTTTCCTCTTCTCCTTCCAGAACCCTATTGTCAAAAGAGCACAGGAATACATGGCTAAAAACAAGAAGACCATGCAGGACAACACTTTAGGACAATTAGTTTCATACATAAAAAATGGCCACCAGGGCCTTTGTGCTCAGTTTGAAATTGTCCAGCATGCTCATAACATGAGCAAAACCTTTAGCAGTGCATGTCGTGATGCTGTTCCTAGGTGCCATGCTTTTGAACCTTGCTCTTACAAACAGAAGTCTGTCTTCCCACGATCCTCCAAAGTACCTAGACGGTCTCGTCATAAGGAACAAAAGAAATCACCGTCTCGCAAGAAATGGAAGTTTTTATGACGAAAACCTTTCCGTGGCAAGACGGCTGACTCCCGCTATTTTATCTGCAAACAAAAGGGCCATTATGCAAAAAATTGTCCGAAGAAAACTAAGCGTCACGCAGCCCTTCTTGAAAAGATTACAGCATTTACAGACACAGAAGCTTTTGATGTTGAATCTTTATTTGAGTTCCAAGATGAATTCTCTTCTGAGGCCCTCATGGCTATCTCGAAAACTGAAGCTTTTGTTCTGAATTCTTCCTCTCCATCAGTCAATGGCATTTCAAACTTGCCTCATGCCAAAGTACAGGTTTACCTCTCTCCTTACCATCACCCTTTCACACTACCTGTTTTGATTGATACAGGTGCTTCAGCTACACTCATGAATCCCTCATTACTGCCTACTGAATGGTGGAAACCCCACCGACAAGTGTTCAACACTGCTGGTTCAAGTCCATTGACCATTACTCTTATTAGCAAGCCCGTGAAGATCAAGCTTCACCATTTGCTCACATTTAAACACCGAATCCTTGGCGCTCCTGGCTTGTCCAAACCATTTATCATTGGTTATGACATTCTACAGAAGATCAACCATCTTACCTGGATTCCACGGGGACTCAGAACAACTACTGCTTTTGTTCCATGGATTTCTACAATTTCTGAAGAAACTTAGCTTGCAGACTCTACCAAGCATTCTCCAATGATTTAAGACTTGAGGTCTCCACTGATACAGAAATGTTGCGCAGAAAACCACACAGCCTTCTTATCCAAGTGCAACCATCCACTATGGACAAACAATGATTATTTTATTAAGCTTACCTTCAAGCTTAATGAAGATATAAATCCTACAAAGGCATGTCATCCTGGTATGCCTCCTTCCCAGCTCACTCTTGCCATTCAGGAACTTAACCAGTTGAAAGAAGAAGGGTTAATTGAGCTAACCACATCTCCTTGGGCATGCGAAACATTTTATGTTAACAAGCAGTTTGAACAAGTTCATGGAAAACTTCGGTTGGTTATCAATTACCAGCCCCTTAACATCTTTCTCAAAGATGATAAGTTTCCACTTCCTCGACCTGAAATACTATTTCAGCACCTCTCTGATGCTAAGGTATTTTCAAAGTTTGATTGCAAATCAGGATTTTGGCAGCTTGGGATCGATCCAGATGATAGGACAAAAACCACCTTTGTAATCCCTGGCCACCATTACCAATGGACAGTCATGCCATTTGGACTCAAAACTGCTCCTTCTATCTTCCAGTAAACCATGACCAGGATCTTTTCAGAAATACAACACCAAGCTTTGATATATATTGATGATATACTCCTTTTCTTTAAGGATATCTCATCACACATTGACCTTGTGCAGAAATTTCATGATATCTGTGTTTCTGTTGGTCTCATGCTCTCCAAAAGAAAGATGCAGTTATTCTAAACCTCTATTGATTTCCTTGGGATGGAAATCTCAGCAGGACAGCTTACTTTATAGCCTCATATCGCACACAAGCTCCTCTACCAGACAAGGTAACCATCTAACAATTCTTAGGGCTTGTCAATTATATGGGCCTTTTCATCAAAAATCTTTCTCGATATACAAGTAAGCTTTCTATGCTCTTAAAAAGGTTTCCTCCGCCATGGACGGAATAACAAACTACAACAGTCCAGACCCTCAAGCTCAAAGCCCAAACACTACCACCATTACAGATACCTGGCCATGGTCGACGAATTCTTCAGACTGATGCCAGTGATGAATATTGGGGCGCAGTTCTTCTGGAAGAATCCCCAGATAACACTTGTTCTATCTGTGGGTATAAAAGTGGAATCTTTAAGCCTTTTGAGTTACACTATCACTCCACTTTTAAGGAGATCTTAGCAGTCAAAAGGGGTATCGAAAAATTCCAATTTCACTTGGTTGGCCATACTTTTCTTATTGAGATGGATATGTCTAGTTTTTCAAAAATGTTACATTTCAAACAGAGATCGATACCAAATCCTCAACTCCTTCATTGGGCTAATTGGTTTTCTCAGTTCAATTTCACAATTAAGCATATTTTTGGAAAAAACTAATGTTTTGGCTGATTTCTTATCCAGATATCATCACTCTCATTTTGTTGGAGTAATTGAATCCTCTTCCTCCAACCCAGATCCCTCTGATGGTGCACATGTTTCCCCAGATATTATGACCTCCATCTCTACACTTCCTGTTGAACTTAGAGAAGTCATTTATTGGAAAATTTCAGATCAACCTGTTATAGATGGCCTTCTTAAAGTTCTGACTCGTAGACATGGCATGTACTTCGGTCATGTTCCTCATCCTGTAAAACCCTACTTATTCCCTTTTCGCATTATTAGTTTTTATAACTTTCCTAAGGAAGCCTACTGTTTTCTGATGCACCTCTTGAGTTCTTGGTGGATTGGGTTTTCTCTTGATAAGCATCTTCTGTATGCTTATCTCTTTTAGTTACAACCCCCTCATCATGAGCTTGAGCCTGATAATATCAGATTTTACAATTTCTTATTAAAATTTGCCACTCATGATCAATGGTTAGCCCACCTTGCTGAATGGCCCTAAAGGTTTCTCACCATTGCCTTTTTTGCACCACTGGCCTCTCCACACAGGTACACTAGTATTAGTGACGATCCCATTGCAGCGGTTGAAGAGGAATGTTCCTACCAAATCCTCCGTGGATACCAAGGATTATTATTCTTCAACACTTACAACCGCCATACTTATCCAGGATCGCAACCAGGCTGACGACACGAATTCTTTATGGCTATTGACCCCCCATTTTGGCCCAGCTTCCATCAGTTTCAGTATTTCCAGCAGGACATGATCCGATGGAATGAAACTACAGAAACCACGAACTGGCCTAGGCCCACACCACCATATCATTCTGGACTCTTATATGGACGTGCAGGACTTAGTGAGCTTGAAAACCATCTTTGGGAAATTTTACATGTACTAATGGACGAATATCTTGTCGAAAATCCCACTCATCTTGAAGACGTCAATCGTGCCACCACTGCCCCACTTTGGCTCACCAGCTCATCATCTTCAGAAGATGATTAGACTACACAACAATAAGGACAAAACATACCGTGCACGCTTGTCCTTGTCACCACCTAACAGTACCCTACTATTTTCCAATAAAGCACATGCTACCTCTATTATTGTGATCTTTAGTAAAGATGGTCCAAGATACTCTGTCAAAGTGCTCTATTATTGTGATCTTTAGTAAAGATGGGCCACGATGCTCTGTTAAAAGCAAGGTCGTACATACTACTTTACAAAAAGACTGGTGCTCCACCAACAGCACAATCACGTGAAGACAACCTGGCCATGCATCAGCTACTTTGTGTACTCTTCCTCCAAGACGTCTATATAAGGCAACCATTCTCCTCCATGGGAGATCATCGAGAAGTGGAGTTTGTGTATTCAGTCAAGTTTTCTTCAAGAGTCTTAATTTTTCTGTTTTCTAGTTGTGATGTCTTTTAAGTTATTGTGATGTCTCATATGTCTAAGCTATTCAGTGTGTTACCCCTCTGGCTTGTCATAGTTCTTGTAATTGTGTTCATCTTGATAATAATATTCTGTCGCTGTTTTTGCATGATCCTAGTCTGTGACGAGTCCGCTTCAGATGGTGATCTTAAAAAAGTTGCGACCATTATTTGTCTCATGGTGATCCAACTTTTTTAAGTCGCATTATGATTTTCATAATTAATGAAGCAAGTCGTGAATGTATGTGATTGAGATTTGTGCTCCAACATATTTAAGGATCTTGTAGACTATCTTCTGTTAAAGGTTGCATTACGATATTAACTAAAGATAATGCAACATGTATTGTACAATCAAAATAAGGATATAGTAAGGATTATATGCTAAACATATTTTATCAAAATTCTTCTTTACATGTGAGCTTTAAAAGAATGACGAGGTTGACATTTAACAAATATGATCGAGTGAGAATCTTGTAAACTTGTTCCAAAAGCTTTGTCAAGTACAACATTTGAAAAACTTGTTCATGGTATACAGATGCAGTGACTTACACATATTTGAAGCAAGAAAACAGAAGAAAGTTTACAAATATCATCATGAGAAGGAGAATAAAGAAGAGAAAATGACTATTGGACTTTACTATACGATAATATATATTTTTTTCTTAAAATTGTTTTTTCCACTGAGTTTTTATCTAGTGAGGTTTTAATAAGACATATATATTTTCATATAAAAGACATTGAATGGAAGAGTTTTATAAATAATTATATTAAATGTTTTTGTAACCTTTGACATTTAGTATCTTGTAGTTATTGATAAATTTATTTTACTTAAATAATATATGAAATTTGTAAAAAAATTGAATATAAAAGGTTTTTTAAAATAAAAATTGACGAACAATGACAACTAGCTGTTTTTACATAGGATAAAAAATAATTAAGTTGGATTCTAGATAGAGTTGAAAATAAAAAAAAAAATAAAAAGATGTAGTAGCTTAAAAGGACAAGAGAATAAGAAAAATGTATTTAAATTAAAAAAAATTAAAATGAGTTGACGTTAGGGGTGGCAATTAGTGTCAGCGGGTCATAAACGGGTCAACCCGTTTATTAATCGTGTCATGATACGTCAACCTGAACACGACCCGTTTATTAATTGGGTCATGACATGTAAACTCGAACACGACACATTAAATAAATGGGTGACCTGTTTATGACCCGTTTAGACACGTTTAATAGATTTTAAAATAACTTAACGTTTAGACACGTTTAGACATGACTTCATCAAGACTTCAACTCAAAACCTTTGGGTTATTATCTTAAACTCTAACTAAATGAGCTAACAACTCATGTTGTTAAAAGAGCTACTTTTTTAATATTTATATATACATTGTACTTTTTTTCTTAAGATTTGAGAGATCAAATTATTTTTTATAATTTTTATTTGGGTGTAATAATTTTATTAAAAAATAAAATAATAATATTAAAAATTTGATATATCAAGCTACTCTTTTAGTATTTATACATGCATTGGTTTTTTCAAGAATTTTTTTAAAGATTTGAGATATCAAGTTATTTTTTTATATATTTATTTAGGTGTAGTATTTTTTGTTAAAAAAATAAAATTAATATTAAAAAAATTAGGCTTTATGCTTTTATGAGAAATGATATAATATTTTAGGCTAAGACAAAAAGAGATATAATAATTTTTAAGGTAAATTAAAAAAATAAAAAAAATGTTAAAAAATTAAGTTTAGTGTTTTTAGGAGATTTTTTTTAAAATATTTGAGAAATTGGCTTATTTTTATATTTTGATTTGAGTATAATATTTTTTGCTAAAGACAGAATTTATTTTTAAAGGGGCATAGTACCTTTTTAGTTTATTGTATAATCATTTTTTTTAAAAAAAGAATATCTCAAATAATATATGCCTAATTTTTAAAATTATTTTTTAAAAATATTAACTAAATACAAAAATACAAAAGTAATTTATTAAAATTAAATTAAAAATATTTTTAAAAATTAAAATTATTCTTAATTTATTATGTAATATTAACTTATTTATAACCTATTTATTAACTTATTTTTAATTATGTTAAACGATTCATTTCGGGTTTATTAGGTTAACCTGTTTATGACCCGTATTTAGTCATGTTTAATCATGTTCAACTTGTTTAGACCCGAACCTATTTATATTAAACTCAAATCCATTAACTTCGTGTCGTGTTCGGGTCGAGTTATTGTAATACCCTAAATGTTTCAAATGCGTACAAATCGAAAATGGATTTTTAAAATTATGAAATAAATGTAAAAATGTGTGAAAACATATTTTAAATGATTATTATATAGTATGATATTAAAATAAAATAAATTAGGATGTTGGATAATGGAAAAAACTGTTAAAAAACAAGATATCACAGTGCCGACCGTGGTCACTGAAGGCCGACCGTGGTCATCAGTGGAAAATTACGAAAAAAAATTAGGTCACATGGGTGAACACGGTTCGTAAGGTGTCGACCGCGGTCCGTAAAGTGCCGACCGTGGTCCATAAAGTGCTGACTGCGGTCCACGAAGAAAATCTGTCCGATGACCGAGGTCCGTCTGGCTTCGACCGCGGTCCGTGTGCGATCTATATATATGTTTCACGCTCTAACTTTCTCATTTCGCACTGAAACAGCTTGGGGTTTGGAGGAGACGACTTGAGGGCGATTTGAAGGTGAGTTCCTTAATCTTATTTGAGTTTTCCTTAAGATTTGGTTTAATCTACGATAGTTATCAATTGCTAGTAAATCAAAAGGATGGAGATCCATTTGAGAGTGTTGTGTTGAGGGTATAGTGGCTAGAAACCAAATCAAAACGTGGTGAGCACTTTCCATTTCCTTGTGTGTGTGTTTGGACACTAGTGTGGATGATTTATGATGGTTATTTGGTTGTTGAATTGAAGGGGGTTGAACAAATTGAAATAGGATCCCGTTTTTAAAGCTTGATCAAGGGATTTCAGCGAAGAAACAAGGTAAGTACCAATCCATAGCAAGTTTATGTGTTTGAATGATTGTTGGGTGTCCAATACACTAGATTTAAGTGTTAGACTGAAGTGGGAATCACAAGTAGGGAGTACACATGCGACATCCCACTATTGGGTGAGAAATTGTGTGTAGACCAGGGTCCACACAGGACTGACCGCGATCGATAGACGCAAATAGTGTTTTTGGAGTGTTTTGTGTACACTCTGAAACATTGAATGATACTGGACCTCTAGGGTTAGGTTAAATGAGTATTGAAAGCCCAAAGTAATGTATCACTAATGTCTAATGATGTAGATTGATGGTATTGGATTGTTGTGCGAGGAGTGACGATCTAGCAGTATTTCGGAGTGTAGAGGTGGGGTTGACTATCTCTTCCTCACTCTTTAGTATTATGCGGATGTTGGATACAGAATATGATTCATGTTAAAATTCCTGTACTTAGTACCATGCTAGGAATGTATGCTTTGGGTGGAATGATTGATATGATATCCTGATGACTAGTTACTCGCTTTCTAGTACTAGGATATTATGATTAGCTTGGTGTTTGTTTGCTTTCTTTGCTTAGGTTAGAATTTTGAATAAGCATGTCTATATGCTGCGTGGAATGAAAGCTATGATTGTAAAACTAAAGAACATTAAAGGTTTATTAAGAACTCCACGTACCGGGGCGATGGACGGGTACTGGTACATCACATAGATGTTATCCGGTTGTGACCAGGATGTCATCGTGGGTATCCCCCAACTAGGATAAACTGCGAGCGGCCGTATGAGACCCTTGGATTTGGAAAGTCATGAGGATTTTCCCCTTGGTTTCAGTATCTTCTTGGGTCGTGGTCTTAGAAGTAGACTTTTGTTTTATAAAGATGTCGTGCCTAATTGTGTTCAGGACCAAAATTGGGATACCGAGGGTGGTTCACTCTTTTGGTTAATTCCTAATATCAGATGGTAGATTCTTAATATTAGAGCGCAACGGATAAATTGACTAAGTGTTTGAAACGCCCCTAATGATTTGAAACTGTTTGCATGTTTCGTATGCTCGTTTGTATAATGCTATTGATGTGTAGGGAAGATCCACTGGACTTTCGAGCTCACCCCATTATCATTCTACAGGTACTTATGTGCCCAGTCAGTGAGGATGCAGACCGGAGACTGGAAGATTTGTAGAGAGAGAAAGAGAGAGAGAGAGGGTGATATTTTGTGTTAAACTGTCTCTCTGTTTTGTACAGTTTTTATGATGTATATTTTGGATTTGGGCCGGAGGATCATGTATCATATTTTTGTATCTGTATCTACAGGACTGTTTTACTATCTTGAACATTGTTTATTTTGATTGATAAACTGACAATTTTTAGATATTGTATGTTAAACAGTGTTCAATGATTTAGAAAGATTTGATCCGAAAAGTGCTTCCGCTACTATTATCTTGATTTTCAGTATGAATATGATTTTGAACATCCGGTGAATTTGATTTGAAATTAAATGCGTAGTGAAGTATGAAAGAAACTATTATTTAAAATTATGAAATGATCTAAACCTCGTGTATAGAGGTTAGTGAAAAGATAATGATAATTGTCGCACGCCCGGTGCCACGGCGGATCACGTGCCGAGCTTGGAGCAACGCGACGCCCGACAACAGGGCCTTAGATTGTCAGATATGATGTCTGGCCTGAGGGTCGCGGTGTGACAGTTATCGTGTTGTGTCATAAATTATCATCCCTAGGTGACGTGGTATTAGAAATAATTATATAATTGAGTAATAATTAATTAACATATAAGAATGTTTTGATATAAAGCTTAAGGCCCTTTAAATCAAATAATAAATAAATGAATTACGCTCTGGGTCCTCTGTCGGGGGCAGGGCTGACTAAATCTTATCAAATTGAACTTTATTTTTTGATATTTTCTTACGTAATCCTAATATTTAATATTCAATAGAGAGACACCTCACCACTTTCGTACACCTATCCGAACTAATTAATGCCTATGGACAGGTTGTAAATCGATGCCTATGGCCAGCTTTGTGATAAGATTCTTATATATATATATATATATATATATTATTGTGCTTATATCGTCGTAATATTCTTAGCATTTGTTTCATTTCATTTTCTCATGGAGTCGAAAGGGTTTGCAGAGTCCCTTGAGAACAAAAGCATCCTCGTCACTGGCGCTACTGGCTTTCTAGCAAAGAGTACTTACTATAATTTATTATGTTAATCGCTTCCCTATTTGTTTGCATTCCATAAAAATAGCTTTTTATTTCTTTATATTGTTCTTTTGTTTTTCAATTTTTCTCTTTTTCCATCTTTTTCCACCTTATGCAGTATTTGTGGAGAAAGTACTGAGAATTCAGCCAAGTGTGAAAAAGCTTTTTCTTCTATTGCGGGCTGCAGATGTCAAGTTGGCTGTGCATCGCATGCATACTGAGGTGTGCAATATACTGCATCAGATGTTGCTCTAATTTGTTTTATGAAATGTCTTTAGTTATTAGTAGAGCAACAATGAATGTAATAAAAAATCACTTACGTTAATATGTACTCTCGTTTAGTCACTTCCTATTATATATTTAAACCTATATGTGCATATCTATGTATATAATAGAATTAATATTAATATTAGTTGTATGTAATCAGCTCTATATTACTATCAATATTTTTTTAGGTGGTTGGTAATGAGTTATTTGGGGTTCTAAAGGAGAAATATGGTGCAAGTTTCGAGTCCTTCGTTTCTAGCAAGGTGACACCTATAGCAGCAGACATCTCCTTGAAGAACTTGGGAATTCAGAACTATGACTTGAGGGAATTCATCTGGAAAGAAGTAGACATTATCATCAATGCTGCCGCAAGCACCAAATTCAATGAGAGGTAATCCAACCATAAAAACTAGCTAAAACCCTTTTATTTCTGACATTTTACGAAATGGAATTCTTAGTGTAACATATTTACTTCCTGTTCGATTTTTTTCTTAGATATGACGTAGCATTGGGCACTAATACTTCTGGAGTAAAGAATGTCTTAGATTTCGCTAAGAATTGTGGGAAACTTAGTATGTTTCTTCATGTTTCAACTGGTAAGTTGAATAATATCTTTGTTCTAATCTACATGAATGTTGATGTGAACCTTGTGTCAGTGTCATTAAGATGAGCAATTCATGGGTTTTCTATATATGTCCGGAGTATGAGTGTGTGATTAATATTTGTGACAATATTTTATGTTTCAGCATATGTATGTGGAGAAAAGTCTGGACTTATACAGGAGAAACCGTTGGTTATGGGTGAAACCCTCAATGGAACCTCTGGTTTAGACATTGATCAGGAGCTGAAACTGGTGGAAGAAAGGCTGAATGAACTTGAGGCTTTGGGAGCTACAAAAGAATCAAAAACTGTTGCTATGAAAGACTTGGGCATCGAAAGGTTCAACAATTTTGGCATAATTAATTTCTATAGAACTCCGAACACGAGTTGATTCAAGCAACATAGTGCAATTGGTTTAAAAGATGAGTAGAGTATGTAGTGCCTAAAAGTTTCAAATAAGTATTAAACACAATAGGTTTGACAAATAAAAAGAAAAAAAAAAGCGATTTTTCTGGAATTTTGCCACAAAAGTACTTACTTTGGGAAACAACACATTGTTATTTGTGGTTTGACAGTCTTCAGACAATTAACTATTAGTTAAATAAGTTTTCATGAATCTTGGTCAAAATTGTAATAGAACGTTCACCTAATCAAGACACTGCCTTCTTTGATAAAGTTAAAAGAGTTCTCTCAAAACTAAGACCGGTAGTTATATATATGGCCCTTTACGGGTTTTGTAATATTAGTTGGAACTTATCTTCTTTAAAATATTCCATTTTATGTAATTTTACAGAATATAATTTAAACTAAAAAAGTAAAAGAAACATGAATGTGAATCCTTGAATAATTATTAAAAGATATATTTATTTTTTTATGTGTGATTCGGTCTCTCCATAGACTTGAATATTATTTTTATTTTCTATTTTATTATATTAGTTTCATTGACTACATTATTTTAAAAAAAATCTTAATTTAAATAGACTAACTGTAAAATTCTATATATAATAGACATAAAAAAATATAGAACATATGTAATATAAAAAGAGGATAAATAGGGAGGCGTTGAGCGTTGTATAATATTTTTCAGTTAGTGAAGTTTTTATCTTTTGTGAAATAGGTATGTCTTTGTCAAACTATGTAAATCTTGTGTTCTTTTTTTCTTATCTTAATTGTACATTTGTGATTGTTCGGATAAATCTCTTCAATATGTACGTTGATTAAGATATTTTAGTGAATAGGGCAAAATTATATGGTTGGCCAAACACGTACGTGTTCACAAAGGCCATGGGTGAGATGCTGATTGGCGAACTAGGAGATCTGCCGGTTGTCATCGTTCGCCCCACTGTAATCACCAGCACTTATAGAGAGCCATTTCCTGGTTGGATGGAAGGTGTCCGGTAATAATATACACGTGACCGCGCGCGCACACACACACATATCATTTCTCGTCATATGTCTCTTATTTTCTGCGTTTGATGATGAATTGAAAACAGAACCATTGATAGCGTGATTGTTGGTTATGGAAAGGGCAAGTTGAAATGCTTTCCGGGAGATTCTGAGTCCATCATAGATGTGGTAATTTAGAGTTTGTATGTTTGTTAATTAAACAATATGAATGGGTTTCGAATCAACTTGCTATTTTCTTATTTTGTATAATTAGATTTTGCATGTTCGTAATTAATTACTCGTTGTTTACATGGAGAACAGATTCCTGGAGACATGGTGGTAAATGTTATGATGCTGTCCATGATAGCTAATGCAAATGAAAGCACAAAGATTATCTACCAAGTGGGTTCTTCATTTAAAAATCCATTAAACTTTGGTTTTTTTAATGATTGTATGCACAACTTTTTTTCCAAGAATCCGTGGACAGATAAGAACGGAAGGCCAGTCAAAGTTCGACCACTGAATTTCTTCGATTCAATGGCTAGTTTCAGCAGACATATGACTCGATATTACATATACCCTCTAAAGGTTGCTGAAAGAGTAGTCGGTCTTAATAATTATTTTAGAGATTTGTGTAAATTGTTTGTCATCTTTCATATATATATATATATATCTTCAAAACATTTGAAAAAAATTAATGTTAACTTCAGAAAATACATAGAAACATGACGTAAAGAAATAGCATTATTCATTTATTAATCCTAAGAAATTATGTCACAACTAGCATATAGTCTGACTTAGTTTTTGTTAAACCTTTGTTTTAGGGCTTGCAACTGTTGAATGCAGTACTTTTTCAATACCTACACCCCATATGCAATGACCTCAGTCGACAGATCAAATTTGTTCAACGCTTTGCCAAACTTTACGCGCCCTACACATTCTTCAAAGGAATGTAAGTAAATTAATCTTCTTTTCTCATTCTCTTTATCTTCTTTCCATTTCCTTTTTTTTTTTTTAAATTTTTCTTTGGGAAAAAGGTCAGAGGTATGGTGTTTTTGAATAAAAAAAACAGCCTAAACCATGGTGAGCATGAATTTATATATTTTATTCTCACCTCTCAAAAACTGTTAAAACCCTATTTTTTCTCATCATCTTCTTCAATATTTTCCTTTCTTTCTTCTTTTTGTTTTTTGATTAGTAATTTTAAGTGAGAATATTTGAAAAATTATATAAAAAGGTATGAAAAAATACGAATACCCCATAATTGAAGTTCATTTAAATGCTCTCAATCCTAATGAAAGAAATTTCCACTTGAATTAAGACGTGATATGTCTAATTAATGATGTGAAAAATGGACCAAAATTTAAAGCTTTATTGTGGAAGAGTTGGTGGCTGTGAGGGTGAAATAGCCTCATTAAATTAGCTAGGGACATTTTTTCCCAAAAAATGGGGTTAATCATCCTTTATGTCACGAAGGAGCATAAATACAAAATAAGACTCATGAAAAGTTAATAAATAATATAAAATGGCATATACACCATGGCAAATTGCTTGGCATAAAGCAATTTTAATTGGACTTGCACAATTGAACATTACTTCATGAGGTAAAAAGCTGGGTTATTAGAAATAAACTTTAAATTTTTATGTGAACAGCTTTGACGACACAAACTTGGAAAAGTTGCGAAAGGCTATTGAAAGTAGCGAACGCGAGGCAAATGCATTTTATTTTGATTCCAAGCTGATCGACTGGGAAGAATATTTCACTAAAATTCACTTCCCTGGGATTGTACGACGCGTTTTTTAAAGGAATGCCTTAAATCACGTCATCTAATTTGATAATGTTCAACAATTATGCCGAATGTACAGTCTAAATATTAATTCGATGTTTTAATTTCTTTTATTGATGTATATTTTGTACAATTCGTTTCTTATGGAAACTTATCGTCAAATATGCCTAACTGTAACTTATTGCCATAAATTGCAAAATTAAGACGATGAGGTTAGTCTAGCATCTGCCATGGCTATAGGCTTTGCAATAGAGCAATGCTGTGGTCATTAACTTATAGTATGAATGAGATGTCAACTTTATGGATATGGGATGAAACTTTTCTTCTCTGATGTAATTAAAAGAACAAAATGCTCTACTCCTGGTTGATCCTAATAGGCCGCCAAGGTAAGGATGAGGCTAATTTCCTTTAGTGCGAAAAACCTCCTAACAATCCAGTCGAAGAAGTTAGAGAAACTTCATTCCCTTAGATATTATGATTTTGAATTTTGATATATAAAAAAAAAAGGAACAAATGGAAGAACGTAAACTCAAGTTAGGTAGTGTTTGGTAACTCTTATTAAAACCTCTTATTTTGATTAGTCTTATTAAAATAGAGTTTTGAAAAAATTAGAATGTTTGATTACTTAATTTTTTTTCTCTTATTTTTAAAGTCCTTTTATGAAATAGAGGAAATACCTCTTAAATAAAAAGTAATTTTTTTTTGCTTTTTTAAAATAAGAGGAACGTAAAGAGGTTTCAATACTTTTCAAAATAGATATAATTTTTTTTAAAAATGTCCAAAATAGCCTTGTCAAGCTATTTAAAATAATTAATTCAATATAATTTTAACTAAAAAATTTTGATTTATATGCTCGTCAAAATAAACCTATTTGTAATCAGTAATCTTGTAATTAAAAGTATAACTAACCTATCTGTATTAATTAATCTTGTAATCTTATAATTAACTAAAAATATAGCCAATTAGTTATTAACTTCCTATACTATTAAGCTATTTAAGACTTTTTAAAATGTAATATTTTTAAAATGAGAATATTACATTAAATAAATTTAAAATATTGGTTTTAATAAGTAATAATATAGAAAATATAATTAAATATGTATATTCACATTATTAATAAATATATTATATAATATGATTAAATTTATAAATAATTTTTATATAAAATTAATAATTTTATTTAAATAACCTATATTACTCATATAATAAGAGAAAAATAGAAGTTTGTTAAGCTTGCTTAATAAATATTTTATTTTTAAATAAGAGCTTTTTATGTTATTATTATCAAACACTTTATTAAATATAAGCTCTTATTTAATTAGTTCTACTATAAAAAGTCTTAATAAATAAGTACTAAATATTTAAGAAGTAGAGTTACCAAACAAGCCCTTAGACTTAAATTTTTAATTACCAAATTAAATGGATCTCTTGGCCCTTGAACACTTTGCACACCATCCTAACCATCCAATCAAAGAGAGAATCCACATAGCTGTCACACATAACACATGATGCCATAAGACTCGTCAAAATCATCTCATGAGGAAACTTTCTATTTTCTTCCCCTCATTCACTCAACGCATGCACACACTATACCACCTACTCAATTTCTCTTCTCCAAACTAAAGAATCCTTAATTATCATACTTGCATGTTTCCTACCCTACATAAAAGCAATTAAGTAAGAGAAAAGCCTACCTTGCCACACTTTCATTCTCACAAACCTTAGTTGCCCCTTCTCCCTCTCAAATTGGAGACCACCTTGTTACCACCTATCTCATTTCCTGACCAATCAACACCAACAAAACACATCTTACACATCGTCAAAGTGTTCTTTCGATCACCGTATCTCTACACTCCCATTCTTTTGATGGCCGACACAAGGAACGTATAGTGGAGGGACTTTAAGCAAGTTGGTGTAGGTTTTACTCGAGGAAAAGTATAAATTCCAGAACTCTTCTTACAAAAAAACACACGTACTTGATTAAGGGTGGCTTATAGATGAGTTAGGTTTTGCATATGTGTGTGAACCGTGGTTGGTTACTATTGCACAAAGGGAAACCATTCACCATTTATGACTCACCTAAAAAGTGCATGAGTATCGGTACACCCACACATCCAAGGAAGAACACCTATTCATGTCACAAGAGCACGTTGGTTTAGACCTTGTAGCATCACCATAAAAGCCCTATGATTACTTATTTTTGGGTCACACAAAAGTAGTCCACTACTTTGGAGATTTCCAATCCAATGACACCATGGCATAAATACCAACTATCGTGCACCCATGAAATCCTAATGCACTCATTGTCTTTGCACACCTAGACAACCAAGAACATGAATTTTCATTCTTGAAAACTTGTAAATTTAAAACTTAAGGAAATATTTAATAATAGCACATTATAAGAAATTAAGTCTATAACAATATGAGCAAGACAAGATGCACTAATGCACATCATCTAATATCTATTATAACAACGTACACTAAATGCATGGCATCTTTGATATTTTACAAATAATGTTAACAACTTGTGCATTGTGCATGTTATGTAATATATGATACGACGACACATAATTAGGCATGTTGTAAAATGTTTCAATTTTATACAACATCTCTATCATGAATGTCCTTAAAAACTATTATCATAACAAGTGTATGAATGATGTAAATAAGCCTAATAAGACAACAACGTGCAAACCTTGAATGTCGTTTAATATATGATATATGTGACGACCCACATTTTTGACAACGGATTGACGAATCCGACATTTATGTACTCCATGTATTTTCTAGAATTTTAATGAGAAAATACAATATTTTTTCCAATTTTTCTCAATTTCGGATTAATTATTAAAGGAAATGAAAATAATTTGAGAAAATAAAATTTAAGGAGAAAACACATGAAAGTATTAGAAAAAAGTGTTTTCTTGAGGAAAATAAATTATAAGATTAATTTATGAATTTTTGGAATAATTATCAGATTTTTTGAATGATAAATAGAATTTTTGGAAGAAAAATATGATTTTTGGAGAAATTATTCAATTTTTGGAGAAAAAAATTAAATAAATGATGAAATTGTGTATAATGTTGGTATTTTGATGGAAAATGATGAATTAAATAATTTAGGATTTTGGGGGACGAAAAATGCAAAATTTTGATATATATATATATGTATTGGTAAAAAGAAAAATAAAAAAACTAAAAAAAGGGGGGGGGGGGGGGGCCCCCCCCCCCCCCCCCGCGGCCCCCGGGGGCCCCCCCCCCCCCCCGCGCCCACCCCCCCCCCCCCC
>JAJIYU010003838.1:0-25672 GCA_030144865.1 Tinospora cordifolia
CTGACCCTTTCCTACTTCCCTGATATTAGTGTCCATCTAAACATTCCCCCCTTCTCCCCCACAATAACCTTCTAGCCTTCTCCTCGTACTGTTTCCCAGGCTACTGTTCTCTAGCTCCTCCCCTCCCCTGGATCGCACCACTGGACTTTTCTTTTCCCCAACCCCGTTAGCCCCATGTCCACCATTAATAATGTCTGCATGGGCTTTTGTCTTCTAAGTGACGCACTACTCCTGACTCACCTGTGTGGGCCTGGGCCATCTCCACAGAAGACGACCCGCCCCCCACACAGCACAACCCATCCCTGCCACACTCACCCCGCCCAATACGGCTCCCACTCTCCTGGGCCCAATTATTCAACTCCAACGCTAGCCTTAAACCCATCAACCCGTCCGTCCTTCGTATAAAATCATTCGACTGCCTCACACCATTCGACCCTCATGTCTCCCCACTTTGCGCTGTCTCCACCAACCCTAGCCAACTCCTGTTCGCCTCTATACTATTTCCTTTCCCACTTCGGTAGCATCGCAGGCACCTTTCATCTGTTCCCTCTTGTTGTTTCACTAAACCAGGTAGTCCGGCTGCTCCAGCTCAATCCCCCTGCCTTTGCTTTGAGCTTGGCCCTGTGGTGCCAATCTCTGTACCTGCTATGTCTGCTTCCCTGTCCTTCCTACGCCGCTCCTCCATCATTCGCCGATCCGTACCACCGTGGTCAGAACACTCCGACACCTTCTTCCCACCGCTGCGATCGTCTTCTCCGGCAACCAAATATCCATCCACTCGATGAGATTTTCCTTCTTTGTCTAACCACGACTAGGTAGCTCCCCCCCACCCCCTCCCTTCTTCGACCTGAAGTCGATATAACCTGGCCATGAAAAACCCATGATCACCCTGAACTTCCATGTTTTCCTGTAAAAAACCACTAGCCCACCCGTTTACTTTGATACAAACCGTATCAAAAGAAACACCTTCTCCAGTAACAGTGTCTGTCTCAATTAATCCCCTGCATCTCCTACCAATCTGCTCAAATATTTTCAGATTTCATTCTTCAATGGGAACACCTTCTATGCCTATCCATTCATTTCTGCGGCAAAACGATCTGTTCGACCATTGATCCTCCGCCTTCCAACTTCGGCCCGTGTAATTAGCCTTTGACTTCATCTTCCCGTTCTTAAAAGCTTCCCACATTTCTTCATCTGGGCATTTAAGTAGAGCACGATCTCCACATATCGGGGTGAGTAGGCATTCTTGGTGAACCTACCCCTCTATTTCTTCCTCCACATCACGCCACCTTGTATCAGCTGAGAACCTCCATACCACCATCCACCTCTTCTGCCTTTCCTCTAGTGTATTCGCCCTTTTCTTTGGAGTATAGCGTTTATCATTATTCTTCCATCCTTGTTTTTTCACACCATTGCCCTGCTTCTGTGTTTGCCTCCCCGTGGTCGTAGCCTCTGTCACCTTTTTCCTCCTCCCCTGCTCCTCCCGGTTGCTCTTCGCTATCCCTCCTCTATTCATTTTCTCTTCGACCGCCCCTCTCGACCAGTTCCTTGCATTCTGCCATCCTCACCTTCCCCATGGTGGTCCTTGGATTACATTAGCTTTCTTATTTCCCCTTCCTCCCCCCCATATATTCATAGGATTCCTGTTCTCCTCCTTTCTGGACGCAGTGTGCCCTACTTTGTTGTTCTTCCTCCCTTCTACTATCTTGCAACACTCGTTCAATTCCCCCCAAAAGTTACCCCAATTGACATTTTTACCTTCCTTTGGGATGAAGATCAAATACTGTCTGCCATTCGCCACCTTTGTAATGCGCATGAAACTACCCTTCCTGTTAGTAAATGTTTCAAGCACCAATGTGGCTCCTGTATATCTTCTTACCTTTTTGAATCCCATGCCGCCTGTCTGAGCCACTTCCTAGCCGCAATGTCAACATCCATTCGATATGTTCTTGAGTGGGAATATTCCTCAATCAACAATGTGTTAAACCTACCAGAGTTCCACACTCTTAGCTGCTTCATCACTCTTAACGGTGTTCTACCAATAGTTTAACCAATATTCAGCCCATGACAGGCATCCAGGTTACTATTTTATGAAAAACAGGATAAATGGATTTGGTTCAAGAATTCTTCTGGCACCTTCTCCTCCAAATCCTTCTTTTCTCCAAATCCTTCTTTTCTCCGTTAGAAGTATTTTTACTCAAAACCAGTTTCCCTGTTTGTTTAGTGGTTCTTTTGCTAGAATTGACAAATGTAGGGGTTGCTTGGTGATCCCTCGCCACTCTTTCTCTCTTTTGCCTATTTTACTTTCTTATGAGCAACAGTAGGGGTTGCTTTGTGCATTTATTACTTGTTCTTGTGTAAATATTGTTATGAGACTAGAAGGATCCACTGGGCTTTTAGAGCTCATCCCTTTCTTTTTTTTCCATTCACAGGTATGACGAGCCCTTAGATGCTGCATTGATTGTGATGACTCTCTATTGAAGATTCTTTTAGGTTTGTTTTATGATTAAACAATTTAGACATGTTAATTTGAGTTCTAGCTATTGAAATAAGGACCGGATGTGGCCCTAACAATGTTCGTTTCGATTCATTTCAATAAGATTTGATTTTATCATTGAGCTATTAGATACTTTGAGTTGATTTAGAATTTTAAGTAATGTCATGTCTCCTATTTTTGGAGTGAATAATGAACTTCAGGGATATATACTTGGTAGTTACTTGATATACTCACACTTTTAAAGTTGTTCTTGAATAACAAATATATATATATGTATATATAATGTTTTGTTTCGATATGACGATTACAAGTTGAGTTGATAGTGGGTAAGTCTTGTCTCGAATAAAGCTAAACATTGAAAAGGAGATGAGTTATCTCGTTCAAGGAGATTGGTTATTCTAAGTAGGCTTTGTCTCGCTGCCCATCCTAGAGGTTATTCCATCAACTCATATAAGTGGTCAGAGTTGAAAAACACACTTGAAATTAATTTTCTATTAATTAAAATTATTTTGTGTGTAAAAAAAATTATTTAAGAAAAATAATTTTTTTTCAAAGGGAGTTTTAGGTATAATATTTAATTTTAGAACACAATAGAAATTTTTTGAAAAAGATAATTTTTAACAAAAAAAATATGTTATTAGTAATGTTTTCCATTGCTTGAAAGATTTTCAAATAAAAAAATAAAAAAAAAATTATAATAGTGAAGGAGGGGGTGTTATAGAAGTGCACAAAAATATGCTCTGACATTGACAGCAAGCTCTGCCAGCCTGAGAGACAAGGTGAGAAGTCTACGTCAGTGTCAAATACTCTTGTTAATGCAAAATATGCATCAACTTAAAGGCAACACTCTAGCACAAGGGCCAATTTGACATGAATGAGATCTAAGTCGTCACCACCAAGATTTTCACCAATGAAACAGCTAAAAAGAGGAGATGAACCACTTTCGAAGCACATGCAAACTAAACATGAAAATCTAAATGCTTACATAGAGAAGTTGTTGGTTTGTTGCAAGTACTACGTGTCCCAAACGGGATCTAGCTCAAGCCAAGGCGTGGGCCTCGTGGATGAGAACTTTAGGTCCCAAGAGCCTAGACCCATTTTTCTTTGGGGGACTAATCATCAATCGCGTCCAACTCAAGAACTTCACAAGCTGTCCAAGGTCTACATAGGAAGAAGGTCTGGGCTCACGAGGAAGCAACTAGATGTTAATGAGAACAGATGGCAAATGCATAGGTGGTCACAAAAGGCGATTGATATTGCGCCTTTCTCCCTTGAGGTAGCTAAAGATGAGACAGACTCTGGTTCTTTGATTATGATTTTAGAGGGAGTGGAAACAGACATAGCAGCTCACCCAGCTCAATCATTGTTGATGAAGCAACCAAAGAGGGGTAGGACACTAATCCAATCACTCAAAAAAAAAAAAAAAAAAAAAAAACAAAAGGTGACCGCTCCGATTGTGGCAAGTGAAGATGAGTCCCCCACTTAAACCTAAAATCCTATTATGCCATTGGAGGATCACAAATTAAAATCAAAGTTGTGGATGTTAAATCAAAGACGGGAGTGAATGTAAAATCGAAGTTACGAAAATTCGCGAAAATAATTCAACTTAAACTTGTAGAAATTCAACAATGTTCGATAAAATTTTCATTTTTAATCCAAAACTACAAAAAATCGATTAAAAACTCCATAAAATTGGATGAAATGTCCATTAGTAAAAAAAAATTATTTTATTAATGGAAAACACGAAATATTAATAATTATGTATTATTTTCCACTACTTCAACCAACATAGCATTATAAGTTCTAAAATTTTAACAAACACTAACTTGTTGTAATTCAACATAGAATTATAAATTATTTGATATGCACACCAAAAAGATTTTTTTTAAAAAAAGAAACAAATAAATAAATAAAGTTGAAATAAAAAAACTTAAAAATAAATAAAAAATGTGCTCAAAGTTATTTTACTTCAGGTAACTCTCATCATACAAGATTAGAAAATACACTTAAATAATGAATTAATACATTAAGTTAAGTGTGGTAGAATCTAGATTAGCAAAGTATAGGTCGAGAAACATGACACCACAAAATTAAATATCAAAACAAAGGAAAAGGAATTAAGATCAAATACAATTATTTCAAATTCATCAACTCGATAGGATTAATTTTGTGCAATGTGCGTTAAACATTGTTGTGACGACCCATATTTTTTAGACACAAAATTTATGGGTTCGCTATATGTATTCACATGTATTTTCCTGAATTTTTAATGAAAATACATGAATTTTCTCAATTTTCTTAATTTTATCTATTTTAATTGCAGGAAATTAAATTAATTGAGAAATATAATTTCGGGGAGAGAATACATTACTTATTGAGAAAATGAGATTTTTGGGAATAAATATGATTTTTGAAGTAATTAGTTACTTTTTGAAAAAGAAAATAAATTTTTGGGTAATTATTTGATTTTAAAAAAAAAATGTTGATATTTGGACAAAATATATGATTTTTGGAGGAAAAATGTATAAATATTGAAATTTGGGGTACATTCGAGAATTTTGAAAGAAATGATGGGCAAAAGAGTAAAACTTTTACAAAAAAATTATATATATATATATATATATATATATATGATTTTAAACAAAAAGAAAGAGAAAAATGGAAAAGGAAAACGAAAGAAAAAAGAAAAAAAAAAGGAGGATCTTGGGCAGCCCATGCTGGCCGCAAAGAGTAGGGGCCGAATAGCGCACAGGCCTGGGCTGCCTAGGCCCATGCGGGCTGCAAAGAGCTCAAGCCATTCGGCCCGTGCGAGCCGAATTTGGCTCGTAGGCCGACCCATGCGGTTGTCGGCCCACTGCCCCATTGTCTTCTTCTTCCCCTCTTTCCCTTCTTTTTCCCCTTTTTTCCAGCGGATTTTCTGTCAAAAACCAGCTGGGAAAATGGTTTTGGAGCTCCGATTTTGGCCATCCAGCAAGTCGTCGGCCTGTCTTCTGACCACTACCCATCAGGGCACCTTGCATCGCAACCCATGAGCCACGTGAATGGCCATGTGGCAAGCAATTTTGCCATGCAAGGGTGCTTCAATATGCAACAAAAACCTAACCTTTTAGTAGATTTTCTAGTTGCAATGAGTTATCTTTAACAGCTTCTATCTCCTTCGTTCCAAATCCGTTTTCCATGAAATTATAGTACCTGAAGAGTTTTCACTTCCCTCTACAAGACTGCGTAAGTCATTGGTCAAAACCCCTAACCATTAGAGGCGAAAACGACTACCAAAGTGAGCTATTCATTATATGTAACACCCCAACCCCTCGTATCTTTAAGCAGTGTACATGACCACCGTTCTCTTGACAGTGGACTTAACAAAATGGCGGGTCGGGCTAGTGTTACTTTACAAGTGGCACTCACCTGTTCTTTTCTTTTCAATATCTCGTGCCTTTGTATAAAATATAAGAATACAAAATTTTCAATAAATTAAGACAAATTAAAAGAGATGAAGAATTTCAAACTATTTTATTCACAATAGAAAGAACAATTGAAAATACTAAACTTCTCAAAAAGAACTAATTGTTACAGCGGAAGACTTCAAAAATACTTTTCAGTAGAAAAGCATAAGAACTTTGGGCAACACGCCCTTAAAAATCCTAAAAAAATATAATACTGCAGAAATTTTTTAAGGACTATCTATATTCAACTGCTCCATGAGTTTTATGTTCCTGAAAAATAAGAAAGGAAGGAGTGAGCATATAGCCCAGTGGATCCTTTTCGAATAACGATCTTCATATTCAAACTCATAACACAATCATAATTCAAACACTTGCAATCATTAGGTGTTTCAAATAACAATTTGTTTAAATCGAGTCTCAGACCAAAAGGGTCTTTAATCCCTTGATGCTCTTAATTAAGTAAACAGGGCCCACTCGGCATCAACCGGTTAGTGGCACGTGTCGACATCAACCCGTTACACATGGTGACCCACCAGTGGTACACGACCCTCAAGTACTTAGTTCTAAAAACAATATGACCTAACTCAAATGAAAAGAACATCCATAGTGTCGCTTTGACCACTATGATAACACGTGATTATTATCACCATCATCTTAAATTAATTCTCATATCATGATCTCATAAAATAAACTTCAGAATGTGAAATCGAACTAAAACTCATAATATACACAGTCAATTCATGAAACACTCATAAAACATGTTTCATACTTTAATTTAAAAGCCTAAGCATGATACTAACATGGCATGGATATTATGATTGCTCAAACATGAATCAAAACTGAAATACTAAAATAAACATTTAAAATTCTAGCACTGAAATTGAAAATCTTTGGATTCAATGAAAAACACACAAACAATGAGAATGCCATGAATTTAAATAAGAACAAAAGGATGTTCTAAAAATCACTTCCACCTTTGACGCTTTCTTCCGAAATTTCGGTAACAATTCCCCCCACGTACTAGTGCCAGCGAAGATCGCCCAACTTAAATCCCCAATTCGAGAGAAGAACTTCTCATACACAAGTAAGAGGAAGGAAACATGGGAAGAGGTGCCAAGAAGAAGGCTTAGAAAATAAGAGGCAATTTCAACTCTTATTTTTGGAATGAAAAAATTAAGAGCCTATAGGGGGTTTATATAGGTCTTCAAAGGGAGAAAAGTAGAAAGTTTTGAGTTTTTCTTTGAATAAAACACTATAATTCTCTTTAATTTCGAACTTTCTAATTTTGAGAATAAAATGAGCATTTTTCGAATTTTTTCAGAATTTAGAAATAATTTTCGAATTTTAGAAACCTTTTTTTCGGATTTTTCGTAATTTTTCCGTAATTTTCATTTTTTATTTCGAAGTAACGATCTGGGCCTTCGGATTTCCTCGAGCGCATCAACGGTTCGCGATCAACCAAAAAACGTCTTCGATCCAAACCGTTGGATCTTTCTTGAGCGCAACACCAAACGCAATCACTGAAGCGGCTTTTATCTGGACGCTTGAATTGTCCTCGAGCTTCGCACGCGCATCTCGATCGTGATTAACAAAAATGCTTCAGATCGTCGAATCGCCTCGATCACAGTATGCGGATCTCGTTCGCGATCAACGAAACAGATCCTGGCCGCACGATCAACCTCGAGCGTAGTGTTCGGTTTCCCGATTTGGTTTTTGCGCCTGCGTTGTGCGTCATTGGATTTGATGGATTCGATTGTGGCCATTTGATCTTGATGATTCGATGTGCTCGTGCGTGTGTGCGGATCTGATCGTGGCCGTCGGATCGTGAGCTCAGATATAGATCCACGGTTTGCAGCCGTTGGATGTGTTTTAAGTTTCTTTTTTTATTTTTCAGCCGAATTTCTTGCTTTCTTTTCGGATTTTTGTCAAATCTTGGTTCCAATTGACTTCCTAATCTTGTTTTCATCAAAAATTGCACATATCCTAGTATTTTTTGCTATGATATCTCATAATATACATTATATTCATATATGTTCTTCCAAAAATCCATTAAATTGATTTTATTCCTTATTCGAGTAAACTGGGACTTACCGAATTTTTTATCCGTCAATTCCATATAATTTTCTAAATAAAAATTCAAATTTCGTATGAATTTTTCGAGATTTTACATTACAGTTGAAAAGCTATAGCAGAAAAACTGTGTTGATCCAAACTTTCGAAAGGCAGTTCCTAACCCAACTGAGATCAATTTTTGAGGTAAAAACACTCTTTTCAATCCTTATTATGTGTACTTCAAGTTCCATGCGTTGGAAACCCAAAACTGAGCTCTTGAATATGGTTTATAGGGTGCCAAAGTTGGTTGCTTGTGCAAAAGTGTTATTGGAACCAACTTTGGGGCAACGATTGAAACTGTTAGGAACATCTGTTTGGGCTGCAACTTAGGGTGATTAATCCTCACATTTGAGGCTACAAGAAGGTAAAAACCTCGTACCCTAAGCGTCTATATTCATGTTTTTCTATACATGCAAAGTTATCTTAGAACATGAGTATTCTGGTACTTCGAAAATTTTAGAGTTTCGTAACACATGCCATATGTTTGAGGATATGTTTGAGTATGATTTTCACCACCTTAGCTCACTGTTTCAAATGGGTCTTAATTGGAGGATATTCTGTGATATAAATAATTGTAATGGATGTAAGAAATAGCCTTGAATTAGTGGTTTGATGAGGGAAAATAGACACTTGAAAATCATAGAAACCATGAGCATAGAAAAAATCTGTTACATAGCAGAGACTTTGGAGGATCAATTGACTGATCAAAACTCGGTATTTTGAGCTGAAATTTGGTGGAGACCTTACTGGGTATCCCAAAAACAAATGTACCAAATTTTATCCCAATCCGATTTGGGTGTGTGGGTCAATTTACATAGATAGTGGCTGTCCATCACACGAAATCCGAGAAATTAAAGTTTCTGTTATCCCACTTAAAAACCCTATCAAATATAGCTCAAAAATCACAATCTAAAATTCTGGTGAATATTTAAGAGGTTTAGATCAAATTTGAAAAATTTCCCGCAAATATTATGCACAGATTGATCGCAGAAAAATCAAAAAGTTTGCTGCACAAATAGAGCAAAAAGGCTAGAATTTGACTAAATGTGGGAAATTGGAGATTTTGACCAATTTTGACCCAATTAGACCCAAATTGACCCATGTTGATCGAATTTGACCAAAATTAATTATGTTGATTAATTTTGACTAAGGTTGTCCAGTTGACCAAATTTGACCGGTTGACCAAATTTAACCGCGTCAAATTTGGGTTGACCGAGATCGATTAGGAATAGTGGAACTAGAATTAAGCCACATTTTTTAAACTGAAAATTGAGTTTAAATAACGTAGATCTGAGCTTATATTGCGGGACTAGGTCGAGTGTCGACGGGACCTCGGTGCACGGAACCCGAGGTGAGTAGTTTAATTCAGGTATTTACTTTAACTTGTATTCCTTGTATAAAAACATGAGTAAAATGACATGGGTTGAATGACTTCATATGGTTAAAATACATCAAGTTAGTTTTGAAATATATAGATGTACATCGATAATGAGACTGAAGGCTTGAGGTCTAAGCGCGGGGTTAAGGTACATGATTTGATTGAGATTAGACTCGAGGTCCAAGCGCAGGGTTAGGGCATATGATCAATGCGCCTAACTTTCAACCCGCTCGTGACGACACTTGAGGACCGAGCGTGGGGTTAGGGTATTCGAGAAATACGCCTAGATCGTGACCTACTTGAGTGGCCGGTATGCTTAACTTATGACCCACTCGAACGATGACCATAGGGTTGAATTTGATGATTTGAAACCCTAGTCGAAATATAGTTTTAACTAGCATGTATTTAAAATAGTCTTCTTTAACTGTTGCATTGTTTATAACTACTTTTACTCTTTGTCATGCTTTCAAGCACTATTTCATCATTACTGCTTATGCATACATGCACTAATTTTGGAATACTAGTTATGGGTAACATGTGGGTTTTACTACTCACTGAGCAATGTTGAAATTTTAGGTTCGCTACTCTACTAACATTTCAGTTTCTTTCGTAGCGGACAAAGGAAAAGGCGCAGCGATAGCTTAGTCCCTTAGTAATTACTTTTCCCTTTTCTTTGTCTTGTGTTAGAAGTTGGTCATTTTTTGTATGTGTAAATATGGTCAGCTATGTATTTTTGAAACGAGACAATATGTAATATAAATGATAACTCTCTGTCACATTTGCTTACTTTCGCACTTGAATCCTTAAATTATTCTAATGTCACTTGTTGTCGCAATTAGAAATGCTTAACAGTGATCGGACGAACTTGACGTGATGAATGGGTTCGTTGGGTCACTGTTTCGATTAGGCCGCCTTCAGCCTAAAGAAGGGACCCCGACAGCGTTGAAGAAGAAGAGAATGGGGCTCATGGGCCAGCCATTGTGAATGTAAAACATATCTCAGTCATTATATTTCTCCTTTTATATATCAAAAGCATCTATTTTAAATTTGTTTCCATCATATCTAGTAGTAATTATGCATATTTCAACTAGGATGCAACACTCCACCACTTCACCTAGCAGCATGACGCTTGTGTTGCTCTCCCGCAGCATGTTTTCATAGTTGGGGCTGCTCCCATTTCACTTGCCACTACTATGGAAATTGCTTTTACTTTCTTTTTCGCTAGCTAGTCAAATGTTTTGGATACCCTGTAACAAAATGTAATAAAGGAGTTACTCCCATTTGCAGAATCAGCTAAGCCAAAAGTCAGACCTTTTTTCTAGTAGGTATAGGAAAGGCAGGTTTGAAATCAATAGCAAGCATTGGTCCAAACGTTAAATCAAGATGGGCATGTTTGATACTTCTGTTAATGCTAGTGTAAAAGTTCTCCAAGACTTCTCAAACTTCTTCGAAAAAATCTGAATTTTCTAACATTGGAGTTTAAAACGAAGTCAAAGTTTTGAACCTTGATAGGAGGAAACGTTCTTGGAGTGTATGGGCATTTGCATATTCAAAAGATACAAAAACCTGGAGTGCAACACGCAATAATTTGGCAAGCACTAGATGGGGTTGGGCAGACCAATGAAGATACTTTCTTAAAATAAAAGAGGAAGTAGGTGTCCAAAGAAATTCAGTGAACCTCCACAACCTTGATGTGGTAATCTTCCAATTGAAGACAAGAGCGCATATTTACAGCTATTGCATTAGTGAAGTTGGAAGGCAAGGTTTCTTGATTAGGTGCTAGTATTTGCGAATTGCAGTGCACTCGGCCGGGGGGATGGTGATTATCTAGGATACAAAATCATTAATGATTGTGGATGAATTTCTCGAATCTTTCTGAGCATCCATTAAAAGAAAAAAACCAAATGATCTCAACAAACTCTTCATTAAAATTTGTTTGGCTCTTAAGTTACTGAGAGTATAACTTAAAGTATGGAACGTCAACTGGGGAGTCGGAACGTCAACTGGAACGTGAAACTTGGCACATACAAAAATGCTCTCATCGAGAAGGAGGAAGAAGAGGGTCAATGGATAGAGGTGGCACGTAGGAGGCGCGGTGTAGAAGGAAGAAATAGGAATTTCGAGAAGATGATTAAGGGAGATCAAAAAAGCTGGATAGTCCACAGCTTTGACTCAAGATTCAAGAATTTCATCGTTGAGGGGTCCAGATATGGAGAAGAAATCATTATTCAGGAGAAGACCAGAACTTCAACATATGCGTTGTCAATGAGTAAACGCGATCTAGATTGGCTCATCAACAAGGCGTCGCTGGCAATAAAGGCAGAGAGGAACGGTGCATTTAAGGAATCCAGACGAGGAGACAACTACACTTTATTTATTGAGACTTATTCTAATACAAGGGGAAGCTTTATGAAATTTGCTAAGTTACACAAGGGAGCTTTTCAAAATATTCTCATTCCAGAAGATACGAAGTGTGACACGTGGTATAAGCTGATACATGCACTAGACGACATCAAACAGGAGAATAAAAGTAACACTCGTCAAATGAACAGTTTCCTGGAGAAGACAAATCTGCACACGCTCCAAAGCCACACCACCATGCTTCAAGCGTCGGTTCTCAGTGATAAGGAACGAAGAGCACAAGAGGGTCCCAGAGACATCTGAACTGACATGGAGACAAAAAGATATACAAAACAAAAACCGAATATCAGGTCCGAAAAATTCGAAGTCACAAGAATCACGGACAGCTACAGCTGGGAAGAAGTTGAAGAGGAGCTGGCTGAGGTTCTGGGCAGAGACATCCATTTGACGGTGGTTGACGCAGCCAGGGCTCTGATTCACACATGGAACGGGGACGAAACATCCAGACTCAAGGGCCCTCCTCAACCTTTGTTTAGGACAGAGCTGATCATCGAAGAATGGAATGATTTTGAGCTATGGGAACGGCGTCAAATCGCATGCAGAGACAGCTGGATCGGCATTGAAGGTATCCCTGTAGAAAAATGGGGTATCCACTTCATAGAGCAAGTAGCTGAGGAGTGCGGTGGTATCCTCGATGTAGCAGAAGTCACTCTCAACAACAGATCAAAAGAACTGCCCTTCATCAAGGTTAGGGGTTCTCGAACTGGCTTCTTACTGGCAAAACTGGAAATCTACGATGATGACGGCGTCACCGTGCTGCGGCTTCACGACCTTCAGAAGAAATGGTGCACGGAGGTGGAAGAGGCAAGAGAAAATGATAGAAAGAGGGAGAAGAAGAGAGAAAAAGCTCGAAAGTTGAAGGCTAGGGGAGAATCGCCGGGGACGGAGAAGCGGTGGCGATCGGAGAAGCAGAAGCAGACGGCGAAGGACAAGGCTGATGATGAGTCACTTCAACCTGACAAGTATCATGATCGTCGTTCGAAAGTCAAACGTCACAGGGCGGTGGGTGAAGTTCGGCGCCGATCCATCAGACTGAGGCTAAGACAGTTGACGCAGAGCAGAGATGGCATGAGGAGGAGAAATTGCGATTCGCGGGTTTTGGATCTGGGTGGACCATCGGGTTACCCAAACCGCATTGAGATCCACGATTCTGACCTGGACCAACAAAATGATACGAGCCGTGTTGAGAAGCCCAGAAATGAAAGGATTGGGCCGAAGGACCAGGGCACGCTCTCAAGGGAGGGGCCCACAAAAGAGAAAACTACACCAGCAGAAGACAGAAGCCCATCTAAGAATTCAGCAAGGCCGGGTCTCAGAACATATTCGAGAAGAAAGGCCAGCCAAGACAAGGAAGCAAATATTTGGGTCGAATTAATGAGCCCAGCCGAGACCCAAAGGAAAGGAAAAGAACCCATTATTTACCCCTCTGATTTTGAAGAATATGTTCCGGAGACTCCTTTCGTCACCCCGAGATGGCTAGGCAGGGAGTTTGAAGATGAAGGAGCAAACCTGCACATGCCAAGCACGGGAGAGAGGCATTGGAATCCAAAGGTACGTTCAGTTATTCGATTCCCATCTCCTACTAATGATGCAGGTGAATCTCCAGCAAGCCCAACAAGATAGAAGGAGAAGGATGAAGAGGCTAGAGTTCTAGAAGTGGGCGAATGTTCCTACAAAGCAGAAGCGGGCAAGTCAAACCAGGAAGGGAAGGGTACATCTGAATCCGATAGAGTGGCCCGATTCTTGAAGGAGATAGATATCCAACTTCTTCGGTTAGAAGATACGGAGTAATGGAACAGGCAGGTCTGGGGTTGTGTGGTCTTGATGAAGATAGTTTCTTGGAACATCAGGGGGCTGGGCTCCAGTCAAAAATGTGGTATGATCAGGAAAGTATTTCGTTCAGCTGCTCCTCACATAATTTCCATTCAGGAAACAAAACGAGGCCGCTTTTCCCAAGAGATTATAGGCCTCGTGTGGAGGAAAAGGTTCTGCAAATGGCTCCACATTCCCGCCGAAGGCTCAGCCGGGGGAATCTTAGTCGCTTGGGATACCAGATTCATCACTGTAATAGATCATTTCTATGGCAGCCATTCCCTCTCGATCCAAATCTGTCATCCGAGTAGCTGCAGTTGGTGGTTCACCGCAGTTTATGGTCCTTGTTCTGACAAGGACAAAGCCTTCTTCTGGGATGAGTTGGCAGCTCTCTCGGAACTGCTTTCCGGGCCTTGGTGTATGTATAGGAGGGGATTTCAACGCTATAAGATGCATGGAGGAAAAGAATCATGAAAGGCCCTTGCCTCACAACATGAAACAGTTTGATGACCTTATCAATGAACTTCATCTGAGAGATGTCGACCTGCTGAACGCTAGCTTCACTTGGTCCAACAACCGGGATCTTCCTTCTTTGTCAAGATTGGACAGATTCTTGGTTAACGCTGATTGGGATCGTCTCTTTCCAAACAATAGGCATACGACTCTTCATAGACATACATCAGACCACTGGCCTATCCAGTTGGACACTCAACCCAGGAGGTGGGGTCCTATTCCCTTCAGATTTGAGCACTCTTGGATGGACAGGAAGCACTTTTGTAGCAACTTAAGAGGCTGGTGGCATAAATCGGTAGAAGGGAAATGGAAGGGTTATAGATTCATGCAGAAATTAAAGCAGTTGAAAGTAGACTTAAAAATCTGGAGCAGAAATTTCAGAACTGAAGATGATCAAATGCTGAAGGAGCTGCACCAAAACATTCAGGAGATAGATCATAGAGCAGAGCGAGGGCTTACCCAGCAGGGGGATAAGACTTTAAGGGCTGAAATTATCCAGAAGATTAATACCATTGATAATAGAGTTGAAAGGGAGGCTAGACAGAAAGCTAGAGTGAAGTGGGCAAGGGAAGGGGACACTAACTCGAGATTCTTCCACAGACTTCTCATAATTCGAAGGGAAAGGGCTTTTATTTCCAGCATTAAGGATGAAAATGGAGTGCTGTTGGAGGAGGAGGGAGACATCCAAAATCATATCATTGCTTACTATAATAAAATTTTTGCTGATGGTAACAGAGCCAAGTGGGCTATAGATGGGATAGACTGGAATCCCATATCAGAGGGTCAGAGAGTGTGGCTGGAGACTCCGTTCAAGGAGGAGGAAGTGAAGGAGGTCGTGTTCAGTTGTGAAGGAGAAAAAGCTCCCGGCCCAGACGGCTTTACCATGCTTTTCTACCAAAAGAACTGGGATCTTCTGAAGACAGAAATCAGGCAAACATTGCAAGAATTCCACTCCACAGGAATTGTCAACAAATGCGTTAATGAAACTTACATCCAATTAATCCCAAAAAGGGCCTGTCGGGAAAAGATGGAAGATTACAGACCCATTAGCTTGGTCACTAGCCTTTATAAAATCACTGCCAGAATTCTAGCAAGGAGGTTAAGGGAGGTGATTCAAGTTACAGTAGCAGAAAACCAGCTGGGCTTTGTCAATCGAAGACATATTTTTTGACGCCATTCTGATTGCTAACGAGGCAGTGGAGGATTACAGAGTCTGGAAAAAAGAAGGGCTGGTTGTCAAAATTGACTTCTCCAAGGCTTATGATTCGGTCAGATGGAAGTATCTCATCTATGTTTTGAAGAGGAAAGGCTTCGGAGAAAGATGGTGTAAGTGGATATACGGATGCATCTCTAAAGTCTCGTATTCCATTTTCATTAACGGCCAGCCGAAGGGGAAAATCACTGCCGAAAGAGGTCTCAGACAAGGATGTCCCCTCTCCCCTTTCCTGTACATTCTTGTAGCAGACAGCCTTCATGGCATCGTGGAAAGGGCTAGGCACTTCGGGTTTCAAGGATTTGAGGTAGGCCAGCAAAAGATCCATCTTTCTCATCTCTTCTACGCAGATGATGCCCTTTTCTTCTTGGGCAACAGTCCGAAAACCTGGGAAATGCTTCTCCGGGCTCTAGAAAGCTTCTCTCTGGTCTCTGGTCTGCACATCAACTTCTACAAGAGCCAGATGGTAGGCGTTAATATCAAGGAGGCAGACATGGTCCTTGCTCACAAAATGCTAGGTATTCCTGTTGCCAATTGGCCAATGAAGTATTTAGGCCTGCCCTTGGGAGGAAATCCAAGGCGAATTTCTTTTTGGGAGCCAGTTCTGCACACTGTTAATAAAAGGATTGAAGGATGGAAATGTTCTTATCTCTCAAGAGGCGGCCGATTATTATTGATCAAAGCAGTCCTAGAGGCTCTTCTGATGTACTACATGTCAATCTTTTGGATGCCCTCAATGGTTCAGCAAGAGATCGATAGGAACATTAGGCGTTTCTTTTGGAAGGCCGAAGGAGCTGAGAAGGCTCAAATGCTTGTCAGATGGAAACTGGTCTGCAAGCCTAAGGAGGATGGGGGTCTGGGAGTTCTGAGTAGCCCACCTTATGACAAGGAACAATGCTTTTGCTTCTAAATGGCTTTGGAGATTTTCCAAGGAGCACAATCAGCTGTGGAGGAAAATCATTGTTAGCATTCATGGTTGCTCCCAGAACGGAATGATCGCAGGTGTCAATTCCAAGGTGACACACAGATCTCTATGGAAATTCATTCACTCTCTTTATGCCAAGTTTAGTCCCCACATTCAATGGAGGGTTGGAGACGGGAGGAGCATCAAATTTTGGGAGGACGCGTGGTGTACCACTCTCCCTTTCAAAGAAGAATTTCCAAGACTGTACAGAATTTCTCAAGATCCAGCAGCTTGCCTGTCTCAGATGTGGAGGTGCTCTGAGGCTAGCATCAGTAGTGGGGAGTGGAATCTGGACCTGCGAAGGCAGCTCAAGGATGAGGAAATAGAGGATTTAGCCAATCTTCTCTCCAACATTCAGTCTGTGCGTCTCAGCGCCTATCCTGACACGTGGAAGTGGACCAAGGACAAGTCTGGGTCTTTTACTACCGGCTCTTGTTACAGTGCTTTCCTAGCAGAGGATTTGCGGATAACCGAGGCTCATTTGGCTTTAATCTGGAAAGTCAAGATGCCGACAAAATATAAAATCTTGGCATGGCTGATCATGCAAGAAAAACTCAATTGCACTGCCCAGATTCAGAAGAAATTCCCTTCTCATTACTTATCTCCTTCTTCCTGTTGCCTTTGCGGGGCCGCTGAGGACGATGCCCGTCACATTTTTGGGGACTGCAAGGTCTTAACGGCAGTCTGGAGACACTGGTAGCAGGAACTATCAGTGATGCCTCGTCCCCCTGATAGTTCAAATGTGCATGTATGGACGGCAGATCGGTTGGATCACCTGCGAAGCTACTGGTTGTTGATCACTTTTGCTATCTGGACTGCTGTGTGGGAGGCGAGAAATGGCTGTATTTTCAAGAATTCGAATATTAATGTAAGTAATGTAACAGAGAGATCTCACATTTTGTTTGCAACGTGGGTCTCCATTAGTAATTTAGGTTTAGGATACTCTTTCAGTGAGTTGGTCACGCAGTGGACGTCTATTTTGTATTCAAGATAGATTGGTCCTTGGGTTGTGTAGGGCCTCTTCCCTCTGCAGTTGTAACTTTTTGACTATTGGACAGCTCGTCCAAATTTTATAATATGTCTACTTTCAAAAAAAAAAAAAAGATTCAAAGAAAGTACTCAAAAGTGTGGTAGTTTATGGGAGTATATGGACCATGCTCACATCATGAAGGACAAGCTTTTTGGGATGAGCTAACAAATCTACAACATTGCTCTCAGTGCCATGGTGTGCCATGGTGCATCAAAGAGACTTCATTGCAGTCAAGAATACAAAAGAAAAGTCAAATTGCAATACTATTAGTTTGATATGTTGATTAACGAGCTTGATTTGACAAATGGAGGTCTAGCAAATTTCATTATTACCTATATGAACAACAGATTACCTTTGTTAGTGTCCAAAATAGACAGAGTCCTCATCGACTCTGTAATGGGAAGAACGTTTCCTGACCACAAGACAAGAGAGAGGAATTCATACCAACTTGGACCACTAGAAATTCTTCTAGACACCAACATCTCTAAATGGGCCCCCACATCCTTTTGTTTAGAGAACGCCTGGACCTCTGTTCCAGAATTCTAGGATACCATCCAGCAATGGTGGACTGAATCGTTAGATTTGGCTGCCTCTAGGAGTTGGAATGGTTTTCTATTTGTGCAGAAACTAAGAGCATTAAAAGTGAAGTTGAGAAAGGAGCAAGAACTTCCCTGATAGAGACAAGCTAAACAAGATTAGACTCACCAATGCCCTATAGGACCTGAACAACCAAATAGTTATTGATAAAGGGTCAAAATAATACATTCAACAAAGAACCACATCATCAACGAAATTCACGCCATCAATACAACAATGAAGAGATAGCCAAGCAAAACACAACGATTAAATAAAATAAAGATGGTGACAACACTACCAAGTTTTTCCACTGAATTCTGAACATCAGAAGAACCACGACCTCTATGCATAAACTAGATGATGATAACAAGAACTTAATCCAAGGGGACACAGAGAATAGCAACAAGGCGATCCAAAATTTTAGCAAAATTTTCCAAGATAAGGACTCCATAAATTGGGAAATTGATGGGATAGAATGGAGTCCAATAACGAAAGAACAACATAGATGGGTCTCTTGCCCTTTTGAGATGGAGGAAATGCTTGATGTAGTTTGGAGCTATGATGTCGACAAGGCTCTTAGGCACACGGATTGGGACATGATTAAGGAAAAAGTGTGCATGGTTTTAAGTGAGTTCCACCAGAACGGTGTTGTTTAAAAAGTTACTAATAAGACATATGTTTGCCTCATTCGAAAGAAAGAAAACTCGAGGAGAATCAATGACTGTAAACCAATTAGCCAAACTACCAATTTCTATAAAATTATAGCCAAAACACTTGCATTGTGTTCAAGGGAGGTGCTCGAGAACACCATAACTCAAACTCATATGGCTTATGTCAAAGAGAGACAAAAAATTGATACAATGTTGCTTGCAATCTAAATAGTGAAACTCAAGTTTGGAAGGGCCTATGACTCCGTTGGATGGGATTTTAGGATTTTTTGATGTAGAATTCAGCATGACATGGAGGAAGTGGACACAAGGTTGACTTAATTATTCCATTATGGTAAATCGACAACCTAAAGGAAAAAAACTTATGAATCTAGAGGTTTAAGACAAGAAGATCCCTTGTTGCGCTATCTTTAAACCTTGGCGGCTAATGTACTTCATCAGCTGATGATAAAAGGCAAAGGACTATGGCCTTATCAAAGGTTTTGAAGTGGGAAAAGACATTTCCCACACTTGTTCTGTAGAAATTCGATTTGGAAGAGAACCATGTATTTGGAAGCAGTGTTGTCAAGGCAGTAAGGTGGTTCAAGACGGTAAGCCTCAATAAGGTGAGGTGGGGCGGGGCCTAGGCGAGGACTAGGCGGCACCTAGGCGGTCCTTAAAATAATTATTTAAAGATCCCTGAAAAATTATTTATTTATTTATTGGTCCCTTACCCAATATATATATATATATATATTCTTAAAAAATTGTTTAATACTTTTTTATAATTTTATTTATTTATATTTTATATTTAATTAATTAATAATATATAAATTATAAAATTATAAATAATGACATATTAGATAATACATTATGATAAAATCATAATCATCCTAAGTTCACATATTTTATATTAATAATCTTCGAAAAAGAAAAGCTAATTTTGTGCGCACAAGTGAGAGAGAGAGAGAGAGAGAGAGAGAGAGAGAGAGAGAGATACGTAAAGAGATAGAAGAGAGATAAAAATAGAGAGAGACAGAAAAGAGTCCTAGATGGAGAGAGAGAGAGAAGAGAAATGTAGAAAGATAGAGAGGAAGAGAGTAGAGAGAGAGAGAAGGAGGGACGTAGAAAGGCAGAGAGGGAGAGATGCAAAAAGAGAGAGAGACATAGCAAAGAGAGCTGGAGAGACGCAGAAAGAGAGCAGAGAGAGAAAGAGAGACGCACACACAGTGAGATGCAGAGAGTCGTCGGAGTCGCTCACTGAAAAAGACGTTGGAGTTACTTACCGGAGTGTCGGAGATGATCGCCGGAGTCTCAGAGATGATCGTCGGAGTTGATTGGAGTCGTTTGACTTTAAGTGGTTTGAGAACAGAGTTATTAGATTTAGGTTAAAATTAAAAAATTAATTAATTAATTAAAAGTCCTATTTTTTTTAAAATTTACAGAGAAGCCCTCCTAACGCCTAGGCGGTGGCTTAGGTGTTGAGAGGGCCTGGACGCCTAGGCGAGGCCTTGAAAACACTGTTTGGAAGAAGTTTGATTTTTGCAACATCTCAAACATGTGTTGACGAGAGAGCACTAGTTGTGATTTAAACACTCTTCGAAGGCAAAACAAAGAAGAATGAACATAGTGAGGTTGAAGACTCAAGTAATTGAGATCACAAGACAAGGATTTGAAGGAAGCCAACAAGGAAACAAGTGGAGATGATTACCTTGCTCCCTAGTCTTATATGAGTTTTAAATGTTAAACATGATGCTTGGTTACTCTATTATGAATGCTTAGGAGCATGCTAGGGTGCATTTAGACATTGATTTGATATTATAATATCTTCTATTGGTATAATGATGTATAATATGATTCTTGTATTTATGCTCATTGTTTACTTACTTTCTTAACATAAGAAATGAAAAATTATATATGTGACAGTCATGAAATGATTATTAAGTCAGATTTACTTGAATGATACCAATTGCCCTATACTTTTCATGCTTAACATGATGAGATGAATGACTGTGTAATCTTAATTAAAGTTAAACTAAGACTTAAACCACGTACCAGCGCAATGGTTCAAGGGTGATCATTGTGGTTGTTCTCGTGGATGGAATGATAGGTTAGTCCCTAATTCTCGATGATAAAACAATAGGTGTGACCCTATTTCTTTGGTGATGGAGCGATGGGTGTGACCCTAGTTTCAGAGTTGGGTAATAGGTGTGCGCCGATAACCCATAAGAATCTGACATATAGTGCATTTTTCTTGTTTCCTCGATATGATGATGATGATGATGAGAGAACACCGGGGTAAAGCCTTTCAGTCAAATTAACAACTGATGAACAACTGAATGTTTGAAAAGCCTAATATATGTCAAGTGTTTGCATGTTTGATATTTTGATTTGAATAATATTACGGATGTACTATGTATGATCCACTGGGCTCTTAAGTTCACCCCACATTTTTTTTTTAGGAAATCACTGAAGAAGCTCGCCTGGCAAGTACTGTCTTAAGGACATAAACAGTTGTAAATCTTATTGTTAAGATTATTTTTTTATGTTTAATTGAGTAGTAGGATTAGATTGGGCACATAGCCCATTAGATGGTCTTATATGTCGAACCTTTTATTTTGGGTTAGAATATGGCCACTTCAGCCAAGTTTTAGATAGTTAATTGACTTTTGCTCTAATTTTCATTAAGTTTAAAGATTTGAGATTGTTAGCCCATTTATTTGAAATATTGTTTTCTAATTCCATGAGATAAATTTTGGTGAGTCTAAGAGTTTGATGAATTATTTATATGGGATCTAGTATGTCCAGAAGGTGTTTAATGAGAATTAAATGTGAGAAAAGTAACGTCCCGATTCTCGACAAATGACATGTGTGCCAATATTTAATGATTTATGGGCATGCCTCTCCATGTGTGGCCTAGACGTGACAGAAACGAAGGACCAAGAACTAGAGTGTTACAAAGTTGATATCAGAGCTCAATTAATAGGTTACTGGGCGAGATAAGAGAGCCTAGGCAATAAATGTCATAGGCAGATATTTAGTTTACTAAACAAATGTTTACACTGATGTTTTGTTTACTCGTAAGTAGAACTACTGGGCAAGATGTTTAGTCAGACGCCAATGGTGGCATTTGAAATTGGTGTCAGGTTGTTGGTTCAATGGAGGAACCACTCAGTCGAGTATTGAAACCTTAGGTCTAGGGAAGGAGACCATAAGTAGAGACTTGGGTGTTGCTAGGGAGGCACAGTGGATCATAAATAAAAAAAATAAAAAAAAAATATTATGGCATAGGTTAGAGACTGAAAATATGTGAACAATGAAACGCATGTTTGATCAAGACACAAGATCAGGACGATCCTATACCTCTGGTTTATGCGTGGTATGGGACACATAAGAATTAGGGATATGGAGGAATTCTAGACTTGAAGATTGATAGGCCATGGATGGTAAATGGTCAGTAACTCTAGAAAAGCTTATTTTCTTATGTTTGGCTGGTATGGGACAATCAAGTATTGTGGGACTTGGGAATAGGTATAAGGAGAGTACGGAGAGGTGAAATCGTGTTGTATTTTTATTTGCTTCTTGGATAGCCACCCAAAATGGGTAGTGCGATAAACTTCGAGGGATTGGAATTTGAAATGGAGTGCTATCATGCAATCTTCTAATCCAGGGAATTTCTTGTCCCCTATCTCTACTTTTTTTAGTATACTTTATGTTTAGTTTCCTATAAAAGAAATAATAAGAGGGTGACCCTAACTAGATTCTTTGTTCTTAATTCCCTTGGTACTTAACTAGAAATTTTAATATTCAAATCACAATGACACGGAGTAATGGATCAGGCAGGTTGGGGGTCGCGCGGTTCCAATGAAGATAATTTCCTGGAATATCAGGGGGCTGGGCTCCAGTCAGAAGTGTGGCATGATCAGGAAAATCTTCTGCTCAGCTGCCCCACACATAATTTCTATTCAGGAAACGAAACGAGGCTGGTTCTCCCAAGAAACCATAGGCCTTGTGTGGAGGAAGAGATTTTGCAAGTGGCTCCACATACCCGCAGATGGTTCAGCCGGAGGAATCCTAGTCGCTTGGGATACTAGATTCGTTACTGTTATAGATCATTTCTACGGCAAACACTCATTATCGATCCTCATCAGGCATCCGAATGATTGTAGCTGGTGGTACACCGCAGTCTATGGCCCTTGTATTGATAAGAACAGAGAGCCATTCTGGGACGAATTGGCGGCGTTGTCGGAACTACTCTCCGGGCCTTGGTGTATAGGAGGGGACTTTAACGCTATTAGAAGAAGGGAGGAAAAGAATCATGATCGGCCTCTGTCCCTCAGCACGAAGCAGTTTGATGATCTCATTAACGAGCTCCATCTGAGAGATATTGACTTACAGAACGCCAGATACACATGGTCAAATAATAGAGATCTCCCTTCTTTGTCAAGACTGGATAGATTTTTAGCTAATGCAGACTGGGAACGCCTCTTCCCAAACAGCAGACATACGACCCTTCCCAGATTCACTTCTGATCACTGGCCTATTCAGCTGGATACCTTTCCTAGAAGGTGCGGCCCTACCCCATTCAGATTCGAGCATTCTTGGATGGACAGAAAGGACTTTTGTGGAAATTTGAGAGGCTGGTGGCACAATCCGGTTGAAGGAAGATGGAAGGAGTACAGATTCATGCAGAAACTAAAGCAGCTGAAATTTAATTTAAAAATTTGGAGCAGGAACTTCAAAGAGGAAGATGAGAAAATGTTGAAGGAGTTGCATCAGTGTATCCAGGAGATAGATCTCAGAGCTGAACAAGGGCACATCCAGCAGGGAGACAAGACCTTAAGGGTCGAAACTATTTAGAAGATCAGTGTCATCGATAACAGAATCGAAAGGGTGGCTAGACAGAAAGCGAGAGTGAAGTGGGCCAGGGAAGGAGACACTAACTCAAGATTCTTTCACAGACTCCTCACAATAAGGAAGGAAAGGGCTTTCATTTCCAGCATTAAGGACGGAAACGGTGTGCTGTTGGATGAGGAGCGGGATATTCAGAATCACATTATTGCATATTACAAAAACATTTTTGCTGATGGCCATAAAGACAAGTGGGCTATAGACGGGATAGATTGGAATCCCATTTCAGAGGATCAGAGAGCTTGGCTGGAGAAGCCGTTTGAGGAGGAGGAAGTAAAGGAGGCTGTATTCAGCTGTGAAGGAGAAAAAGCCCCAGGTCCAGACGGTTTCACCATGCTTTTCTACCAAAAAAATTGGGATTTCCTGAAATCAGATATTATGCAAGTAGTGCAGGAATTTTATTACACAGGAATTGTTAACAAACGCGTTAACGAGACATACATTCAGCTAATCCCAAAAAAGGCTTGTCCGGACAAGTTGGAAGATTACAGACCCATTAGCTTGGTTACCAGCCTTTACAAAATCATTGCCAGGACTCTAGCAAGGAGGCTAAGGGAAGTGATACAAGTCATAGTTGCAGACAATCAGTTGGGATTCGTCAATCAGAGACACATTTTTTATGCCATTTTGATCGCCAACGAGGCAGTGGAGGATTACAGAGTACGGAAAAAAGAAGGGTTGGTAGTTAAGATTGATTTCTCTAAGGCGTACGATTCTGTTAGATGGAAGTATCTTATATACGTCTTGGAGAAAAAAGGATTTGGAGAAAAATGGTGTAAATGGATCTTTGGATGTATTTCTAAAGTCTCTTACTCCATATTCATTAATGGTCAGCCGAAAGGGAAAATCTTTGCTGAAAAAGGTCTCAGGCAAGGCTACCCTCTCTCCCCGTTCCTGTACATCCTTGTAGCAGACAATCTGCATGGCATTGTGGAAAGAGCGAGACGTTTCGAGTTCCAGGGTTTCGAGGTAGGTCAGCAAAAGGTTCACCTGTTTCACCTTTTTTATGCAGATGATGCTCTTTTCTTCTTGGACAACTGTCTGAAAACCTGGGAGATGCTCCTTCGGGCTCTGGAAAGCTTTTCGCTGATTTCTAGCTTGCAAATAAACTTCCACAAGAGTCAGCTGGCAGGCGTCAACATTAAAGAGGCTGATATGGCAACAGCCCACAAGATGTTCGATATCCCTGTGGTTAAGTGGCCAATGAAGTATTTAGGTTTGCCTTTGGGGGGTAATCCAAGGCAGTTATCTTTTTGGGAGCCAGTTATTTATACTGTGAATAAGAGGATCGAAGGATGGAAATGTTCTCACCTCTCAAGAGGAGGCAGGCTGCTATTGATAAAAGTCGTGTTAGAGGCGCTTCCGATGTACTACATGTCCATTTTTCGAATGCCTTCAATGGTTCAGCAAGAAATCGATAGGAACATCAGGCGGTTTTTTTGGAAAGCCGAAGGAGCTGACAAAGCACAAATGCTAGTAAAATGGCAGACTGTTTGTAAGTCTAAGGAGGAGGGAGGACTGGGAGTAGCCCATCTCATGACTAGGAACAGGGCTCTTGCTTCTAAATGGCTGTGGAAATTTTCCAAGGAGCAAAATCAGTTGTGGAGGAAAGTTATTGCAAGCATTCACGGCAGTTCCCAAAATGGAATGATTACAGGAATTAACCTCAAGGTGACTCACAGATCTCCTTGGAAATTCATTCATTCCCTGTATGACAAATTCCGATTATACACTCAGTGGAAGGTTGGAGATGGGAAGAGTGTCAGATTTTGGGAGGATGCATGGTGCACCAATCTTCCTTTCAAAGAAGAATTTCCGAGACTCTACAGAATTTCCAAAGATCCAACAGTTTGTCTAGCACAAATGTGGAAAAGGTCAGGGCACAAGTGCAGCAGGGGAGAATGGAATCTTGATCTGCGAAGGCAGCTCAAGGATGAGGAAATAGAGGATTTAGCCAACCTTCTCCCTAGGCTACAGTCTGTTCGTCTTAATACGCATCCCGATTCGTGGAGGTGGACTAAAGATAAGTCCGGAGTTTTTTCTACTGGTTCATGCTACAACGCTCTCCTGTCAGAAGATCTGCAAACTACAGACGCCCAGCTGGATTTAATATGGAAGACTAAAATGCCGACAAAATTCAAAATATTGGCAT